>OX243812.1:29619896-29669896 GCA_945859605.1 Lumbricus rubellus | reverse complement strand
TAGACGTATTCGTAATATATAGCTGGTCCCTAACCCGATTCGTTTAAAAGTCTCTCCATTATGTCTGTTAATCTGTCTGTCCGCCTTTCTGTCTGTCTGTTTCACACTCGCACACACGTACGCAAACAAACACCCTCTAGACCAAATAATAATTGTAGTGACTATAACAGCCTAGTAGAACATCGCATATTATCTCGATGAACAAGGAATGCTAGAAACTCCTACCTAACGATTTAGGCCTATGGGTCTCCAAAGGGCACCTCAATGTGACCCCAGTTGGAATTGGTAGGCTATTATACGTTGGTTCAGCAGGTAAAGGAGTTCTGCTAGGCCTATATGGAGAGCCTGATTAGTGATTACAGAGGATGCGAAATGCCACAAGGAAATCAGGAAACGGATGTAGCTATGGGAAAGGAGGCGCTCACGAGGAGGAGAGAGCGGTTAAGGGGAGAATGAGTAGAGCCCTCAAGAAGAGGTTTATCAAGACGCTGACATGGAGTATGACTCTGTATGGATCCAGACAGGGAAGTAGTGGGGTAAGTGCTTGTTCTGGGTCAGCCACACCCCTTGATAAAAGACAATTAGTCACGCCCATGACCCATCAGCCCCGCATCAATGAACCATGTCACATTCCTGAACCATAGCGACGGAGTCTGATAACGAGGTCATTAAGGTTTGACACTGGCCCATTGGGGGCATAATTATTAATTATAGTTTAAAATTAATTAGGGTTGAGGAATGTGACACGCCAAGGATCTAATTAATAGCCGAACAGATGCGCGATAAGAATTTAATTAGTGGGTGGAAAGCTGCGAGATAAAAATCTAATTAACGATCGACGGTGTCTGATAATGAGGTCATCAGGGTTTGCCAATGGCTCACTGGGGCGTGGCTGATGAGTCATGGAGCGTGGCCAATTGCTTTTTAATGAGGGGCGTGGCTGGCTTAGAACCAGCACTCACCCGACGACTCATGGGCCACGAGGAAGGAAGACATCAAGCTAGTGGAGGCTTTAAAATGTGGATATAGCGGAGGATGGAAAGGATTAGCTGGACGGAGAACATAGCGAACGAGGAGATTCTACATATGGTCGTGGGAGTAAAGAGCGATAATGAAAAATAAGGAAAAGACAACGGAACTGGATTGGACACATAATATAAGAGGTCACTCTCATGTGGGAAATAATAGAGTAGGGTGGCCATTTTCTGGCCATCAAAACCGGGACATTTTTGTGGGAAAACTGCCAACTGTAATTCCAAAACTACAGGACTACAGGTGTGCCGTATACGAAGTCCTAATTCTATACCGTAGGATACTCAAGTCAACATTAACTAGGCCGATAGACTAGTAGGCATTATTGTTCATAGTAGGCTATAGCCTACTGCATGCTTTGACGAAATTCAAAGTTATTGATATTCATGTCGGCCTAAGAGTGTTTTGCCTGTTAGGTTCTGCTTTGCGAACGCTTTTCGAACATGTTGATGCATGTGTGATCACAGTTAAATTCGATGATGACTTGATGAGCATAGACTTCAGTATATAAATCCACAACCTCCTCTTGTCTCGTCATTGACGGTCAGTGCATTGAGTGCAGTAGGTTAGGCCTACTCTTTTATTATCGAGAGTAGGCCTACTCTCTCAATCGACGCACAAAGTGTAATTGAGTCCAGGGAAAGATTCAAAGCTTTTGGGACAAACGTGCAGGAAAATGGGTTTGGGAGTGTATGTGCTTCTTCATCATCAGATTTTTTACATTTTAAACATTACAACGGCTGCATTATAATCAGTACTTTTGTCATCTGAAAGAAACTGCTCTATCATTCCAGTGCTGACATGACCCACATGAGTGGTTTAAATCCCACTACGGTACGTGACGCGACCTGCCGAAAACTATATTGCCTCGATCTGGTACCGCCACTGAAATTGTAGGCACTATTATGAAAACTTTCTCGTTCCATATAAATTGACAACTTACCAGTTCTTTTTGGGTTATTGTGGCGAAACTGGGTTCGCCCCCGCTTCTGTAGCGCCCGCCACTGAAATGTACTATATAGGCCTACTACTGGAACGGTGATAGCCTATGAAAGTTCGGATTATCGCTCACTCAGGGAAAGACAATGTTTCATTAGAGCAAATCCCAGAATTCTCTGAGGCAAATCCCAGAATTCTTTAGGGAAACTCCCAGAATTCCTAGCGACAAACCATAGTAAAAGATAGGCGTCACAACACTTCGCTTTAAAACACAAATTTCTCAGCAATGATACACAATTGTTCAAAACCAGCTTAGGGTTTTTGAGTTGAATGACATACAAAACAATCAACTTAACTGTATTAGCGGCCACTGACCAGATTTCTTGAAAATTACCTTCAAAGTTGACGAATTTAATATGAGTTTAGATAGGAACAAGCACACGCTGCCCTTAGCGTAAGTCGCGACTGATTCGCCGTCGGCCATGGACCACTATACGAAGCGTTATCAATCCAGCTAATATAATACATATCAATGGCGCCCGCCATTTCCCCCGTTTGCACGTGGATCTTTTTGAGCCCGCCTGTTTGCTATCGGCCCCTTTCATTCCCCCCACCCCCGCGAAAGTGTTCATGAAACCTCTCTGTGTTTGCTCTCGGCCTTGCGACCGACAGCCTCTCTATCTCCCCCGCGTCGGCATCCTTTTGAGCCTCTTGGCGGCGTGCTTTGTGCCTCTTCGTTTGGCCGCCTGCCTCTCTGCCTTCCTTGCGGCGGCGTCTTTTGTGCCTCTTCGTTTGGTCATGTCGGCATCCTTTTGATCTTCTTCGTTTGGCCGCGGCGGTATCCTTTTGTTCCTCTTCGTTAGCCCCCTGCCTCTTTACCTCTCCCACGGCGGTGTCTTTTGAGCCTCTTCGTTTGGCCGCGGCGGTGTCTTTTGAGCATCTTCGTTTGGCCGCGGCGGTGTCTTTTGAGCATCTTCGTTTGGCCGCGGCGGTGTCTTTTGTGCCTCTTCGTTGGACAGCATGTCTCTCTTCCCCCCGGGTCGGCATTCATCTTGAGCCTCTATCGTGCTTACCTACGACCTCTTGGCGGCTTGCTTTGTGCCTCTTTTGTTTGGCCGCCTGCCTCTCTATCTCGCCCGCGGCGGAGTCTTTTGAGCCTCTTCGTTTGCCCGCGGCGGTAACTTTTGTGCCCCTTCGGCATCTTTTTGATCCGCTTCGTTTGCCCGCGGCGGCGTTCTTTTGTTCCTCTTTGGCATTCTTTTGATCCTCTTAGTTTAGGCGGCGGCTTCTCTTTGAGGAACATGAAGCATCACAGAGAACATGCATTGTTCAGAGAATATGAGAATATAGGACGAGGAACACGGAACATGCATGCATTCCGGAACACGCCACAAGAACTGTAGATCGCAAGGAACATGGTTCATCAGATGAAAAATCAGAAACATTAAGGAACATGGAACGCGGAATATGTAACAAGGACTGTGGAACATAACAAACAGGAAACACCAGGGAACACAGGGAACATGGAACATCACATCGAATACCAGAGACATAAGAAAACAAAGGATGCGAAACAATCAACAAGGACCTTGAAACATAATAATTAAGAACCATGGAACATAAGGAACCTGGAACATCACAGGGAACATCAGAGAACAAAGAACACAGGTAACACGGAACATCAATTAACAGGGAAGAGATTGCACATCACAGAGAACAAGAAAACACGGAACATCGATGGAAACATCAGAGGTCAGAGGACATAGAAAACAAGGGAACACAGGGAACGCACCTTGTCACCTTGTGCTTTCAGCTCTCTGAGCTCTAGCGACCGACATGATCTATTTTCTCCATTGCTTTCTTTCAGATGTCGCTTCCCTTAGTTCTTCCAAGTTCACTCCTGTTGTTTCGACAGTTTCGTGAATCTCATCCATCCACCTTTTCCTTGGCCGCCCTTGTTTTCTTCTTCCCTCTCCGTAGACTATGCCAACATCATATCTTTTTTGCAGTCCATTTGAGCGCATAACATGACCAAAGAAACCCAACTTTCTTCTTAGCACTGTTTGTTGTAGGCCCCCTAGCGAGTCATTGTTTTCAATACCAATCTCTATGGGTACCCACTCGTGTGCATAACATGACCAAAGAAACCCAACTTTCTTCTTAGCATTGTTTGTTGTAGGCCCCCTAGCGAGTCATTGTTTTCAATACCAATCTCTATGGGTACCCACTCGTTTGTACTTTTTTCCATCCAAGATATTCTCAGCATTTTCCTCCAAATCCACTTCTCACAAGCGTTAGGCCTAATCTTTTTCCTCATTTTCTTGGTCATTGTCCAAGTCTCACAACCATATAATACTGTCGGTATTATCAAAGCCCTCGCCAGTCTTTTTTCGTATCTGAACTCACATGCCTATCTTTCCATATTTTTCCAATCCATTCATTGCAGTTTTTCCAATCGCAATCGTGCGTTTTATTTCCGTATCGCACCCATTCTCTTTTTCTCTTAGCCTACAGATGTTTTGGAACACAAAACATCACATGGGACAGAGAACACGGAACACAGGAGAAAAGGAAACAAAGAGCAAAGGAACAGAACATAGCAAAGATAATTTGTGTCGCCTTCCTCTTTCATCCAGACCATCCAGACGTGAGATTGACACCTAGGAACGAACATGCACTGTCATGCAGTGAAGAAGTAGCTAGGCCTGTAAGTATTAGGCTAAGTATGTAGGGCCTATGTCATACAATAATTATCAGGAAATTCCATTAGGCCTAGGCTAAAGGCGAAGTCCGTCAATTGCGAACGCCATCGCCATCTAGCGCCTTTAGCCACAAATTTCAGCCAATTGTGCACACCATCCCTTCTTACACCGTGGTTTTAACACTGAGGATAAGTTAATAGGGCCTAGGCTATCTGTAGAATGTTGACTCAGCGATACACGATCAGGTTATAACCTTGATCATAAGATATCACAGGCCTAGGCCTACAGTGCGCGTCTATCGTTTCTAGTAATGCGGTCGGTCTGCAGCCAGTTAGGCCTAATCTGTAGGGAAAGTACGCCAACAGGCTCTGCAGAAATGGCTGCGAGCCGAGGAAAGGGGCTAAGGCACACGGAGGGCTGATGGCGGCTCCAGCAGCTGCAGGGCGATATATGGGAACCTCGGGCTTCTTTTAGCTAGGAGTATAGGAGTTTGGTTCGTCATTCCCGAGCGTGGTACTTGTTGCTTTGAGTCGTGTCTAACCTAATTACCAGCCTATTTGTGCACCAGATAGCAATATAATATGCCCTACTTCGAAAACGACATTCGTAGAGTCACGAGTTGCTCTGAGTGGAAACGTGCGATAATCGTGTCGACTATAATCTAGAAAAAAATTCGTCTTTCTGAAATTCTGAGGCATCTTAGCGAGCACGTAGGCGTGAAGAAAGTGTTTAGAAATCGTTTTGTAGGCTAATCGTTGGCGCACTGATACTTTAAATACACAGACCGTTCGGCCATGATAATATTATTTGCGAGTAAACAATGATGTCGAGAAGGGGACGATTTAATTATTATGGAGGACCGCACGACATTCAGCGACCGAACAGAACTTGACGAACAACGACAACAGTTGGATTTATTAGAGGAACGAAAGGGGGAATTCAGTAGAATGAAACAGACGAACTCTCCTCCTCATCATCAGTCGATATCGACGGAATCAGCTGTCGTCGACGAGGAAGATTGTATGAAATGCAGCGACGAGACCTCTGATCCACCGGTGGGAGACGGTGGTGTGCCCGATGGGGTCGACAATTTGGATCCCGACTACGTGGAAGAACGATTTCGCGTTGACAGACGAAAACTAGAACAGTTGATACAAGGTGTGTCTCTCAAGTGGTATTTTGTGTATACATAAAATATAATTGAATTCTGGGTGCATGCGATTGGGTTCATTCATTCATTCATTCATTCATTCAGAAAACTTATATAGCACCCCTTCAAGAAGCCTACTCAGAGGCGCTCCCAGCCGAGCCACGGCTAAAAAGATAGGTATTAAGCAACTGGTAGAAAGCAGGTAAATTATTCAGAGGTAGTACGCGTAGTGCAAGCGGGAGCCCATTCCATGTGGACGGGCCAACAACCGAGAAGGCTCGACGCTGTCGGGTAGCAGAGTAGGTTCGAGTGACCAGCAGCTCCCCATTGGCCGAAGAACGGTACAAAGTGATGGGCTAGACTACTTAGAGGTTGAGTCAAAATTTATGTATTTGCCTAATAGAATTTTGAAAGACATGGATAAAAGTGGTATCTTCAAGATCATTCTTTGTCCTCTTGGGTGCCATGGTGCTTTTAAATTTGACGACTCTGTGATTTTGGAGCTGAGCACAGATGAAACGGTGTTGGGAAACAAAATCTTCCTTGCAAGTGATCAGCATTCATGACTGAAAGCAGCGGCGAATAGAATATGTCTGTAAAGGGGTGGGCAGTTGAAAGTTCTCGATTGTCAGTATTGGAATCAAGAACTACACTCGGCACAGTTTTTGGTTTTTAGCTCGAATGACCTCTTCTTGTCAGGATCTCCCTACAGAATCTAGGAAGTTCCAACGAGTACAATGCTTGGTGGCCAGTGCAAGTAGAAAGAGAGTGACAAAGCTCTCGCAGACAAGGGGTGCCCAGCCATCGTCACACCAAGGATGTGATCCTGAATGAGATGTGCTACGGGAAAGGAATCCAGTGCAATACCTCACGCATATACTGGGATATGCGGTCCCAAATCTGCTCATAAGTCTGGCCGCAACCCGATGGACCTGCTCCAACCGCTCGATTCGACCCTTGGGAGACCGGCAAAGATGGAGGTGCAGTAGTTTAAATGGCTGAGCACAAATGCATGAACAAAGTAGATCGCAGCTTTAAAAGTAACTAGGAAAGTGTTAAGCTTTAAATTTCTAGTTTTTCTTTTTCTGTTATTTGAACTTTGGTTTTAATGTTTACTGGACAGAAAAAGCAATGCCAAGGTGGAAAAGAGAAAGACTAAGAACAAATATGGATGCGAACACACAGGCAGAAACAGACAAACAAACAGACAGACAGAAACAGAGAGACAAAAAACCCAGATGGACAGATACAGAATAGATGGATAGAAATAGACTAGACCAGATATTAAGTTATGCCACATTGCCACTGCCATTAAGCTTCTCACTGCTATTCATGAAATTATCTGCTTATTATTTTAATCCTGGTTCCTGAGTGTTGATTGGACGAAGGCACTCATGACCATCAGCCGAACAGGAACAAATACTCAGCGATGAGTCACATATTGCAACAGATTATATTAATTATGACATAATTATTGTGGATGATTTTAAGTCACGACGCTAATTACGTCCCCCTGCTTTACTATATAACTACAGTTAAACCCGGTGTGAAGTGTTAGCAACTTCATTTTCTTAGCCTTGGCATATGAGCGATTGAGAGTGGGTGGCCAGTCCTCTCCATCACCATCACCATCGCATCTTCCAACTGGCAACGTACACTGTCGTACAGCCAGTGTACTCATTATAGTTGGGTTGGTTAGGGGCACAGATGGAACCAGTTGGATGTATGCCCTGTGCTTTAATGTAACTATAGTGAAATCCCGTTAACACGCTGTCAACAGTAGGTGCGCTAAATATTGGATACTGAAACCTTGCGTTATATGTGCACAGGTTAACGGGTCTACCAGTTAGATGTCTATCAGTAAAATACGTGTATTGCCTACTTTTGCCTGAGTGCATAGTCATCAAATCTTGAACATCATTTAAAAATTACCTTTCCTCTGTTTCAACAGAAGTTGTGATGCTGTTTCCTACATTCTTCGAATTGTTCTCTCTATCTGCAAAATTGACTAATTTGCAATATAATTTTTAAAGCTTTATTTGCACTGCTCAAAGAGCGAACCGAATCAGAGGTGCCATCTTCAGTCTTCACTAGCTTATCTGATGCCTTTAAATGTAATTGAGAACAGAGCATTTTTGTGGTTAGCAAACATTGCGTAGGTAACCAGAAGAGTGACCAGTGCCAGACTTGCACGTACCCAATTCCCACGTACCCAATTCCCACACGTTAATTTCATTGCGTATGGTGGCCCATGTGTAAACGGGGCGCACAAGTTAATAGTGTTTTCGTTAAAAGAGTTTCACTCTAGCGCCAAATGGGTGCAGCATGTTGAACATATTTGCTAGGTCCTCTGCAGCTAAAATGAAGTTAATCTGTTAGTTTCATGTTTAATTGTTTATCTGGTAATATTTGTGGTGAATGGTTTGACATCTTAAACTGCTCAACTGCTGCTGATTACTGAATTGTTTAATCAATCAGGAATGATTGTTGGGTTGGATGAGTGCTGCAGGATGGCATCAGTCATTGTTTGCATTGTGCTTTGTTTCTTTTGTTAAAACTTGTCTGCATGCAGATCTCACCATCTGTCATTAGATCACATTAACAATTAACATAAATTTTCAAAGTTCAGAATTTTTATATGTAGTGTGTCAGTGTATTCAGTATACAAGCATATAATTTAGTTGTTGACTGAGTCAGTATTTCAGTATTTACTAGCTCATGGAGTCATCAATAGGTTAATTCCTGACTGATTGACTTAGGGGAACTGTATTTGCACTTAATTTCCAGTAGAGATTTTATGTCTTTAGCTGTTTGGCAATCTGATAACTCTTCAATGGTATGTTGTACAAGTGCTAAATCTCAAGTGAAATGGCTTTGATCTCATGATGTAATGATCCAAGTCATGAATACTTTTTCTCAGTGGTTAGGTTAGGATGGAATTTGGTAGACTTTAGATGGTTTGTAATGTAGATGGTTTGTAATGATATCTTAACATTTGATTAAGCAACAGGTGCCAGTGAGTGATGTGCATGGTAGTGAAACATTTAGATAAAACGCTTTGATTTATCTTTTTTTGTATTGCACTGCTCTCATCCTCTGTCCACCACACTAATATCCTCTGCTGACTCAGGATCAGGTAGGTAGGTGTGATAGGAATCTGTCCATGCTCAGTTTTAAAGATAGAACACTGGTTTTCAAAGGACCCAGAACAATTAATAATTTAGATAAAAGCAGCACAAACCTATACAGAAATAGATCAGAGGCACGTAGGGTGCCAGGATCTGAAAGATTTCTCAGCTGAAATGCAATCACAGTCATAGTCATACACATCAAACAGCCAATCGCCTTTTTAATTTCTCAGCATGCAAAGCATTAATTCATTAATTTTGTACCAAGTACATTGGTATACAACCATCAAAAAGAATCAGAAGATGTGAAGTTGACTGTGATTCTGTATGTGTGCAAGTAATGAATTTTCTTACAAAATAAATATATTTTGCTTTCTAGCTTATGTGAGGAACAGCTTTGAGAGACACTTAGAAGGTTTTCTAAAAAATATTGAGCGACATATGTACATAGAATGATAGAAAGGATGGTGACTGGACAGTGGACACTAATCCAAGTACTAACTAGACTTGACATCATATAGCTTCAATGTGCTTGTCAGCAACATACTTGCAATTGTGGCAAACTTAGTGCAAAGCCACTATCCAGATGTGCTGGGCTTTGAAAGCATGCTATGATGTTTCATGCTATTTCATGCTGATTTTTTCACTTGCAGTCTGCTTGATGGTATTGCGAAGTTGTGAAATGTGCTATTTATAATGTTGTTCATTGATTAGTTAGCTTGTTGCTGTTTAACTGCACTGTGTCATATCGAGGATAATTTGTGTCACCCTCCTCTTTTTCAGGCACGGGACTGGCACGAGCAGTGTCAGAGTTAGTCTTAGTTGGGATGCAGGCCATCTTTCGATATGCCTGCTCTTGACCTGCTTGACGTCTGAACTATTTCCACATTTCTGGCATAATTTCCAGAAACTTCTCATAGACTTGTGTATTGCCTGTTGCATTTGTTTCATGAGATTACTGGATTACTTCTGCTGCATTCTGGCGTCAAGTGCTAGCATTTGGAAGAATCTGTTCTGTGGTCTATTTGCAAAGTCTGAGGCATTTCCTTCCTTTACCTCCTCCACCAATGTTTAGAACTTTGGTCTGATTCTTGACAGTACGGTTTCTTTCTGAGATCCTATAACTCATGAATGTTTTTTAAAATTTACATCTAACTTGTCAGGTGCTCCATTTCAGAATAGGACGCTTAGCAAATTGCCTCCTTGCTTGACAGTCTATTGCAAACTTTGAAAGTATTTTCTTAATGTTCTATGTTCTGACAGCATCCGTGTTAAAGTAGTTTTAATGCTCTCTTCTGAACCTAGTCTTTGTTTTATTTTCAGTAACAGAAGATCAAGAAGAAAATGCTGAGGAATTCTTCATGAAGGTAACTGATTCAAGACTATGAATTGTGAAATGAATTTAAATAGTGAAACAATACACAAAGTGAATTTAAATAGTGAAACAATACACAAGGTGAATTTAAATAGTGAAACAATACACAAAGTGAATTTAAATAGTGAAACAATACACAAGGCGTAAAAAAAATTGTTGTGTTTCCGGTCACCCGACCGACCCATTTTTACGGCCGCGACCCAAATATTTTTGTAAAAAAATTTTATTAAAAAAAAAAAATTTTTCCCAAAAAAAATTTTTTTCTCAAAAAAAAATTAAATTTTTTTTTCAAAAATTTTTTTTTTAACATTTGTATTGACATAACATAAGAGACGTCAACAAAATGAAATTGATAGGACTGTTTCTAGAGCAGTTTTAGGTGCAGACAGTCGGAAAATAGGCAGTTTATACTTGCTTAGAACACGTACTTTGTTTCAGCGTGCAAAAAAGACTAGTGGGGTATACTTTTTCGGATAGTCACTGCATAAAAATATTTTACAAAATAAAAATATTTTCCGACCTACCTACCCAATTTTTTTTAGCTCTGTTACCGGAAACACAACATTTTTTTTTAGGCCCAAGGTGAATTTAAATAGTGAAACAATACACAAAGTGAATTTAAATAGTGAAACAATACACAAGGTGAATTTAAATAGTGAAACAATACACAAGGTGAATTTAAATAGTGGAACAATACACAAAGCGCTTACTGACTACTCAACTGCTTACCTGTCAAAGGGATGTAAATGTAAACTTTAAAAAATCAGCGGCACACAAAGCTGCATCAGGGGATAGTGTAACTACTAACGCTACTCAACTATCTGTAACACTATTCAACTATAGGTTGCATCAGACCAGCTCTCTCTGTTGGCTTCCTGTCTGTCTTTCTAATATTTTTTTAATGGAGAGCTGTTTAGTTTCGTTCCAGAATGCTGCAGATGTTATTTATATCTGTTGATACAAATTAGTCTGCAGTTATCATAAACAATTTCCAACATTGTTTTGCAGTGTTATCTTTGACACAACAGTGCTTGGCTGAGTCTTAAATTTTGTTTAAGAAGTCAATTTAGAACTATGCCTTTTCCAGTAGTGTGGTATTTTTGTAGTCAGATTGTTTTACCATGTATGCATTTAGACTCTGTCATTTGCGACTTAATTTTTTTTAAACGTAGTCTTTCTTTTTGTTCTATCTTTGTTGCAACATATATTATTATTTCATTTTGTTGTTTTCTATGTGGAATACATATCTGAACCCACTTTCCTAGTGTATCCCAGAAAAACTGTGTAAAATTTGTGTTTCTTTGCACTTAAATTAAAGCATAGGAAAAGAGATGGACATTTCCACTGCCTTTTTTATGATATTCGTTTATTCAAAATCAATCTGACACACCGCAGAACGATCACAGGTACAAGTTATACGAAATACAGCCAGCTTCGCACGACATGCAGGTCGGCTACAACAGGTTCGGTAACTTAGCACTAAGGCCTAAAAAAAAAGTTGTGTTTCTGGTAAAATAGCTAAAAAAAATTGGGTAGGTAGGTCGGAAAATATTTTTATTTTGTAAAATATTTTTATGCAGTGACTATCCGAAAAAGTATACCCCACTAGTCTTTTTTGCACGCTGAAACAAAGTACGTGTTCTAAGCAAGTATAAACTGCCTATTTCCCGACTGTCTGCACCTAAAACTGCTCTAGAAACGGTCCTATTAATTTCATTTTGTTGACGTCTCTTTAGTTATGTCAATACAAATGTAAAAAAAAAAATTTTGAAAAAAAAAATATATTTTTTGAAAAAAATATTTTTTTTGAAAAATTTTTTTTTAATAAATTTTTTTACAAAAATATTTGGGTCGCGGCCGTAAAAATGGGTCGGTCGGGTTACCGGAAACACAACAATTTTTTTTTACGCCTAATGGCCTAAGTGTTGGAACACTCCTGTTCGGCCAAGCCAGGAGTGGGAGGGGCTAACTTATTTTTCAACAGACCAGAGTCAAACATCACAACAGTAGTGTATTTGTTCTTGGGAATTCATTTGATAACAATCTGAGAAATTGCTCTTTGTGTCGTATTTGTGTAATTCATGCATTTTTATGGATATTTGAATGGTTGATTTTTGATATTTTGAGTATGTTTGTTAATTCATTTTGAGGGGATGAAGTGCTTTCCATACAGTCCTTTTCTTGAACATATTAAATGTATGACAACACTGATTATATGTCATTTGTACATTAAAATTTTTCTTTGTAATTAATATATGAAACTTATTAAATGATGCCCAGCTCATGTCAAAAGGTTTTCTCGTAGAAAATCAGCATTGGTCATTTTAAAATGTTCAAGATGTTAGAAGAAGACTATGGTGCGACT
The DNA here is from genome assembly GCA_945859605.1 of Lumbricus rubellus. NCBI lineage: Eukaryota > Metazoa > Annelida > Clitellata > Crassiclitellata > Lumbricidae > Lumbricus > Lumbricus rubellus. The sequence goes on along the minus strand of OX243812.1, from coordinate 29,657,205 downwards.
CAGAGGTTTAGACTCATATTATTCAGTGTTGTGAAATGCTATCCTGAAGTTTTTTTCCGTGTTTACTGTCAACAGTAGGAGCAGCAGGATTATTCTTAGCCTATACCCTTGTATATGAAGGAAAACAACTGCTATGCTAACATTATGCATGGCTAATGATAACTGCAGATAAAAGGGACAACAATGCGGAAAATAGTGCAAACATGGGTTTTTATTTATGCTAGGGTGTTGTGCTTTATTACACTGCATAGTTTTCGTTTCACTTCAATGGCTTGTTTGCCCATAAAAATTGGAAACTATTAATTTTTCTTCAGTGGTTTATCCTTTGACTCTTCATACATGTGGTGTTGGTCACTTCAAGCATTGATGCCTGTTGTTAGAGCTTTCCAGAACTTTTCTGTTTCAATTTCTACGTATAACCTGTTAACCTTTCTCAGTTAATTTGTTTCTAGATGTGTCCAATCTGTACACGTCTGTTGAGTGCAGGTTATGCTGTGCACTGTCTGCAGATTCCTTTCTCAGCACTGGTTGCAAGCACTTTAAGCAGCACTAAGTAAATTCCTTGATTGACGTACATAGGCACATGCATTAATGTATTTTGTATGTCTAGACATGCAGCTGCAACTGAGACAGGCGCTGGATTTCACATGTTATGCAAGTCCATGATGGTCAGACACTTTGTGCCTTTAACTTATATTGTTTGTGACTTTTAAAGCATTAAATAAATGAAAATAACTTTAAAAACTAAATTGCGTTTCATGTTTCTGGTGGTTGCATATATCCAGAAACATAAATATTAAACACATATTTAATTATTTATACACGATTACACGTCTATGTGTTTCTTCTGATAGACGCCATCGTACTAGTGTTATCTTATCCACTTCTTTCTAGGCTTGATGAAACTCTGTTACTTTGCATTGAGAGAAGTACTATCAACCAAGACATCAGTCATTTAAATAGAATTTCTTATGTATTAATCAATTGAGCAGGACATTGGTACTTAACTATATTTATAACACCAATAACTTAAAACTAATTTATTATGCCTTATCTTGATAGTTTAATGATAATAATAGTAGGCCTAACAATAATAATGTTAATGAGATGATTATGATTTTAGAGCTGGTACTGATTACATTTGGTTTTATTTAGATTAATCTCCTATATTTAACTTCTTTTAATCTATTATATTCGATTAATTTGGCGTCTGTTGCGTACAGCACGAGAAGACTGTCTACTTTCTACGAAAAAGTTTAGTCGAACTGTTTGTTTAATGAAGAGGGTAAAGTTTGTTGCCATCTTTGATTTCTCCGTCGGCATTTATCCTAAAAATTGGAAATTATTGCTTGATTTTCTTCCACTCAATAGTTTTATATTAACATTTTTCGCCATATGTTTACTCCAGAAATGGTGTGCATGATAGCATTATAAGCAAAATTAATGAAGCCAGCTGAAAGTTGATAGATTAAAATTTGTAACAACTAATTTATTAATTAATTATTGTTTTGATCTGAAGATTGATCTTCAACTGTGATTTGAATGTCTCCAAATATGACGCGCTCTTCACTCTGTGTCCAGATTTTTTTGCAATCTTTGTGGGCTGATCTTATAGATATTGACCCAATAGGCTAATTACACGTTGGTTTGGTGTACCATTGGTTGATATTAATGGTGCCTTGTGCATTACACACTATTAGAGAGACACTGTATAAATATATAGATTCAATACAATACAATTGAAATAAAAGTTACTATTTACAATTATAATTTATTAATTATACATACATATGTGGAATTTTTGGATGAATGTAGGATTGTAGGCCTTGCATAGTTGGTTTTTCTATGATGGTCATGGGCGACATCTGCTTCGGTTGTCTGCTACACCAAAGCAGACGTCAATTTGAGGCAGTCATTCGGTTCTTCTTTTGAAGAAATGATTCTTGCGTTCGGTGGAATAAGCTAGAAGAAAAATCTTTCTTGCATCTAGAGTTTCACTTGAAGTGAAATGAATCCTACAGAACTCCTGTTTTGAAGAATTTTGACGTACTCGTGTATAATGTAGAAGTCTAATGAATGGTGGCATCAAACTTGAAATTCTAAGTCAGTTGTCCCAATGGAACTTGGAGTAGCATTAACTCAAAATTTCCAGTTCTGTGGAAGATATTTAGATGTGTTGTCTACAGAGAATCAGCCAATATCTATCATTCTTTACACTCCTGCTGAGACTACGAGTGATTCATCCAAATGTACAGTTCCTGCTGCCACAGAATATTGCCTGCAACTAGACCTCAGTTGCTTGTAAACCTTTGACCTTAGTCCTTCTCGTGCAGGACTGCACATCAGCCAACTCGGCTTTTCCATCCTCCTCTATCCATCGCCACCTCTACAGCGTCCTCCCACGTCTTCTGCGTTGTTTCTGTTGCTAAAGTTGTTTTGCCTGGGTGGGATGCAAGCCCACGACAGAACCCTCCTCCTTTATTCTCGCTTTAGACAGACACTGACTACTGAAGTCCCATTCGATGTGGTACCAATTAATAATTGCCACATGTGGTGATTGTTGTTAATACTGTCCATGAAAGTATAAAGTGTAGTCTGCCTCTCTGAGCTTCTTAATTATAATATCTGCATTTTTACCTAATTGTTCCTTTTATTTAATCAGGCTTATTCTTATGATATTATAAATTAACATTTAAATAATAATAAGCAAATTATTTGAAAATTGATTGAACAGTAGAGGTTGACTGGTGTCTGCTTTGCATTTTCTGTATCATTTGACATTAATAACATTCTTATTGTCTTCTTTTATCTAAATGCAAAGTTTTTTCCTCCTGTAAGGTCTGATACATTTATTTGGAATTGAAGCTTTCACACAGTTAAGGAGTGTTCACTAATTAGCATGGCATACATACTTCAGTAATAGAACTGCTTGTGAAGGCGTACTACTTTATGATATCCGGTATGATAAATTATCCTTTCAGTCTGGTAATTTCCTCCTGTTCAAGATTGATAATAACTTGCAAGTCATTGTTTAAATATTATATCAGACTGGTTATTTTTCTCTGTGCACATCATGCTGGTCATTTTGCTGTTGATTTTATGATGTAGGATATACGCAATCAGGAATTCTATTTGTTCAAGCATAAGTGCCAATGCTATTTACTGTCAATCTATCCATTATTCCATCCTATATCTATATGTTTAGAACACACATGCCTTGCCTAGATAAAGTTTTCTGTTATATTCAAATGCACTCGATGTGGACACACACACGCCCACGTTTCAATTTCGTTATTATATCTTTGTCTTAGTTAACTACTGGTAGTTAAGTTTCATAAATCTTAATCTTTTCACATATTATAGCTGGTCGCTATTTTGTTATGTACTTGGGTAGCCCTGTTAGCAGGACTTTGGTCTCGTAAGGATGTCTATCCCTTTGTCTTCAGTTCATTCAAAAACATTTTTGCTATATGTTGTTGATTTGCTATGTGAAGAAATTAAACTTGTGGTTATTGTTTGTGGTTTAATATGGTTACTGATGTCGTCTTGTAACATACATCACATTGCATTATTATAAAGTGAATGCTGATTAAACTTGGTCATTTGAAGTTAGCATCTTAACAACAAACCGCATTGGTTTCCTTGTCAGTTTTTTGGTAAAAAACACCTCCTCTTGTTCAAGTGTGAAGATAATATGTGAGAGTATGAATTATACAAGCTCTGATAAGATTAAAAGTTCTTGAGTACGAATATCTGGAATGTTGGATTTTTTCTAGCTGTAGGCATCAGCATATTGGTCTGGTCTGAATAGTTCATTTCTTGAGGAAACTGTGATATCGACTTCAGACAAATTCCTTGCTGTTAACTTGTTAGACTAGGCCAAAGTTTGAGTCTATTAAAGGATTTCTGTTTTCAATCAGTACCAAAAATGAAATGAAGTATTGGCATTCATCTATATAGAAACTTATTAGCTGGTATCAGTCAACTTTATCAGTGTCAAATAGTGCACACGAATTTGTTGACGTATTTACATTGAATGCAGTTAGCTCTTGCTGAAAATAAAACCTGCTATATTTATTATAATACATTTGATTTTATTTAAATATATATGTCCTGTTTATTTTGCTTGATCTTGTCCAGTCTGACTGATTGATGTGTTAGCCTACACCCGGCAAGTCTTATTTCACAGTGACATTATTGATTAATTAATTAATTTTTTACTTTGAAAAATATGCGGGAGTGAATTCGCTGTACTTAATTAATGGTTCTGTTTAGTTATCACCATCTATTGATGTCTCATGCATTATGATGTTCTGTGATGTAGCAGATTTAACATTTGTTTACCATAGATTAAATTAGATTTCTTTGCAATGGACGCTGATAAGCTCATGTACTTGCTTGTCTGTGGGGGCAGATGCCTGGGTCATGAATCAGATCGCCCATGCCCTATACTCTTATACCTAACTATCTCTGTTACCTCTGTAGTATCTCTGAAATCTACTATCTCTGATTAATTACGAGACAGCAGGCCATGACCATAACGCCAGCCACACAACCTCTGTCCATACTTCGGCTGAGCTCAGGATAAAGTCACCACTGATCCAACAGAACCTGGCTAGACCAGCAGCCGCCGTTTAAGAGGCAGGGGAGACAATATTACTCTGTAATTTTTCATACTTCGTGATGCTACTGAATGTAGGTCTGGTCCTTTCATGTCTGCAGATATTACTTTTTAAATTATGGAAAGCTTATCTGAAATCTTCAAAAGAAATTTTTGATTTCTTTATGCCAGTGAATGCATTTATTATCGTTCCCACTTGAAATTTGTGCATGGCTGTGAAGTGCCGGTACTAATTTTATGCAAGGACGGAGTAATGCGATGTTGAGTGTCAGTTGATTAAAATTTCAAACACACGCTCAGAATGAGCTTGAATACCCAGGTCATATTTTTCCAGATATGCAAAAACTTGTATTGAGCCTTTCCAGTATTAATAGATGCGAAGATGTTGTCCAGCATAATAGGGAAGAACCATGTCAGTGGGGTAGCCTTCATGGTAAGCTAATAATTGGTAAGGATGTTGTTATTGAGATTGCAGATGGATCTAGAGTTAGACAGGCTGTTGATGTCAAGATCAGGTTGATCGAATAAAGGCATATTTAACACTTTTTAAATCATGAGATTGTATGATCGATCGATTGATTGATTGACTGACTGGTTGACTGATTGATTAATTTGATTGACTGACTGGTTGATTGATTGTTTGATTAATTGGTTCTCATGCCAGCAAATGTGCAGAATTTCCCTCAACCGTCCATAATATCCCTCATCTAGTCTTTTTGTTTTTTCCTCTGTTATATGCGATTCTTGCTGTTACTGCTCGTAAAATACAAATAGGGCATGTTATGGGAGGCAGAATTGTGTGTGAATAAAGTAACGACTGTGAGGGGAATATTTGGAGAGAAGTGTTGGAAATGTCTTAAGCCGAATATAAAACACACCCTGGCCTGAACTAAACATCAATTGCATAAATTTATTCTTTGTGATATCATTGAATAACAGCTAGAAGTAGACTGCTTGAGACTGTCTATAAACCAGTTAATGCATGCATGCATTATCACCTAAGCTGGAAGTGGTGCATGCATAGCAGACATATGTGCTCTGTATATCCAACTGTCACTTCAGTTAATCATGGTACTCTGTTTGGTAATTTTTTTAGTTTTATGTTACTGTTCAATGATCTGGGGTGGGACAGTGGGCAAACTCCACTGAGTTTTAACAATATTTTCTACTGTCTCACTTGACTTTTCAACGTTGAGTCAGTTATTCTATCTGGTCTTAGCTAAGTAAATCTTTCTCAATGTGCCATAAATGGTCTCGGTCTGCTTCTGAGTGTTAGGTTTTTATTGCACATCTGATACTTAAAAATCTGTAGTCTGTCGTCGTAAACATGTTGAAATGAAATATTTTTATTTGTAGATTATGCAAGAGACAAATACGCACATCGCGTGGCCTTCGAAACTAAAAATTGGAGCAAAGTCAAAGAAAGGTATGCTGTCAATTATTATTATTCATATTATTATCATCATTATTTTTATTATTATTATTATTATATGATAATTATTATTACTATGTTATTGTTATTGTAAGTCTACCCCTTATCCAAATCGGGCAAAGTGTTAGCGAAAGAGCCCGAAAAGGCTTATTATTATTATTATTATTATTATTATTATTATTATTATTATTATTATTATTATTATTATTTTCATTTCGTATTTTTATGTGGTAAATCATTAATTTACAGAGCATGGCATATGAGAGTCTCTCACTTGAGGTAAAGATTTGTTTAATTATTTGCCTCTTTGTAAACCTCTGCCAAAGCAGAGGTGGTCCTCTAGTCAAAGCATCTTATTGCAGAGGCACAACCAACCTAACTACATGTATATGACAATCCAGCAACTCCATGGACGCGTTTCTAACTTCCCAACCAGCATTGTTATTTGTTACTCAGCTGCTGACCCAAAGAGATGTAGGGTTTAGAGATTGTCATATGACATCGTTACTAAACTGTTCCTGTTATTCCTGCTTCATTTCAACACTACTTACAGTTGCAACGCAGGAAATGTGTTCTGTGTGGTTTAAGTGAATGTGTGTGTCTCGTGTGGAATTGGATATGCAAAGCTGCATATGGTTTACGTGCATCATGTGAATTATTTAAATACATACAATGTGGCAAATCATGTGGATATTACGTTGCGCTGATGTGTGCCGTCTAATTATGTGACGAGTCTGATTCCTGGTCTTCTGATGCCAGTCATAGACTAGGCTTGGAATTTCAAAAGGGCTCTAGAAATCACTGTTAGAAGCAAATCATGTAACAATTTGCTAACCGGTGTTTCTAGACTAATTTGACCCTCCTGAAAACGAAAATCGCGGTTAGCAAGCTGGATTTTTAGCGGTTCCATGAGAAAACAAGATGGCGGACAAAATGGCGACCAATTGCTTTAAATGGTTATAAGTGCAGTTCTGTATGTGATAGGAACACGATTTTAGACTCTAAATTGGGGCTATTGGGGTCAAGGAATGCAATGGAACCAAAGACATTTATGTCGCACTGCACAAAATCAAAATGGCGGACAAAATGGCGGCCAGAATATCTTAAATGGTCATAAATGAAGTTATGTATGCAATAGAAACATGATTTAACAGTCTAAATCAACATTTTCGAGGTCAAGGAATGCGATGGAACCAAGGTCACATATGTAGCACTGCACATAAACCAAAATGGCGGACAAAATGGCGGCCAGAATCCTAAAATGTCCATATAGGTGATGTCAAGTATGCAATGGAATAATGATTTCAGGGTCTAAATCAACATTTTCAAGGTCAAGGAATGCGATGGAACCAATGTCACATATGTAACACTGCACCAAACCAAAATGGCGGACAAAATGGCGGCCATAATTCTAAAATGGCTACATATGAAGTCATGTATGCATTAGGAATTTGATTTCAGTTTTTTACCTGGTCTTTGCGAGATGGCTTCTGGGGCCTGTGCCGTGGAATTTATCTACAATGTTCTCTTATTTGGCCATATATGATCATTCAAATTATCACTATTCCCTGAGCAAGTCTTAAATCAAGGGGCGTTCTGCAAAAGAACACCGACGAAGTTATAATGCAGCACTTTATCATAGCGTATCAAGCTGACTATCCCATTGAACTGGCATTAATATCGTGCCATGAGCTTCCCTCGAAATCAGTGGCATTGGTTGTTTTCTGAAAAGTAGCTTGTCCAGTCAGCAACTTTTTAACAGAGGCATAGCATTTATTCATTTAGAATATTTTATGTATGACCTCTTCAAGGTAGGCTACTCGGTATCACTCCCGACCTAACCACAACTAAATAGGACAGTGTTTAGATTCTTAAGGAACGGAGTGGAGTGACCCATGGGCAATAAGCGCTGTGAAAATGTGTGGACATTTCATTCAGGTTGTGGAACAAGCCACAGAGAATTACCGTTGCTGTAGAATAGCAGAAGTTCAGCTTGGTCCACCAACCGAAGAGTGAACCGAAGAGTGGATCGTCGCTGGAAACCCCGAGTTGAAAAACAGAGTTCATGCAGATATAGTGGGGCTATAGTCCCTCAAAGCACCGCCTAACCAATACAAAGATACAATATGCTGAGGGAAACGGAGCCAATGCAAGACATTTGCATAGGCTATAATATGAGACATGACCAAATTTTGCAATATGCCCAATAAATCGTGTCGAACAATTTTCATAGTACCTGTTCCAGATAAATTATTGATGGATAAGCAATGGTAGACTACAAGCAATGGTACAAGCAATAGGGACCCTCCAAAGGCAAGGACATTTGGTAACCTGGCAAATACAGTGGTTGCTCGTGTAAAGGTACTTTCGATTGGCTACAAGAGGGTCAATAGTTGTTGTCTTGGAGAGGTACTGGACCTGGACATTGTTTATAAAAAAAGTGGAACCACTCAGAAAATTTAATGGTGACTGTGACCACAACTTCGTCACTGTAAAGAGTCTTGAAATAGCCGTACTCAGATGTCAGAAAATTGGCTGAATGTTCTTGGTATGCCTGAAAGCAATGCTGATCTAGCTTTATTCTTGTCCATTCAGCTCTCAATAGCAACATTTGGAGACATAGATCATTATAGATGTAGCCATTGCTGGTGGTTCCATGAAAGAAGAAAAGGTGTTGCCTACTACCGGGTCAGATGTGTATGCCTTGTATTTAACGATGGTTGGGTGATGACGGGAATATCAGCAAAGCGGAAGTTCATCCAATTCACGCAACTATGAAGAAATATATTGGCTTTTCATGCCACACAACTGGATATCATGTGATATATTTAGCAGGATTAAACTGAAATAATGCATGAATAACCTACTTGGAAAATTCTCACTTGCCTTTTACATTGGGAACATTTCCTATAAGCTCATTACCAAACTGTAAATTGGGAGAGGCCTATCTTCCATATATTGATGCTCAGACACCATCCTCATTAGGACGGAGTGCGGTGGAAGAGAGTAATCTTTGCCAGTCGCCTGGCATTGGTCCTGCGCCATTATAGAATCTGTCTACTGCAAATCGTGCAAAGTTAACGAGCGTATAGCATCGAGTCCTGCTGCTATCTTGCCATGTTCACTTACGTACAGTTGCATGAACGTCAACAATGCCTGAATTACATGTAATTCTACTTTACATGTACAGCAGTCAAGTCATGAAACATTGGAACAATTGATTGGACAAGCCATGAAACATTTAAGCATTAATATTGCGCAGCAATAGTTAAACTTCAGTGCAATCATAAGCTACTAAAATATTTCAACTAGACAATCTCACGGCAATAAGCTCAATGGTATGGGTATAGAATATAGAATGTGACTTTCTTGGATTTATTCCACCAAAAAACACTAGACCAATCTGAAATCATCTCTCTATCACATACATTCAGTGCATCATTTCAAAGCTTTTGTTCACCATATATGGTTTTTTGTTTTCTGGCAGTATCAGATAATATATTAGGGCATATGTGCCTTTATTTAAATTACATTCCCTGACTCGGAAAATTTTCATACACATTCGGGAATCATATTTCCATATCGAACTTCACTAATACCCGATTCAAGGATCTGGCCGCCATTTTGTCCGCCATTTTGGTTTGGTGCAGTGCTACATATGTGACATTGGTTCCATCGCATTCCTTGACCTTGAAAATGTTGATTTAGACCCTGAAATCATTATTCCATTGCATACTTGACATCACCTATATGGACATTTTAGGATTCTGGCCGCCATTTTGTCCGCCATTTTGGTTTATGTGCAGTGCTACATATGTGACCTTGGTTCCATCGCATTCCTTGACCTCGAAAATGTTGATTTAGACTGTTAAATCATGTTTCTATTGCATACATAACTTCATTTATGACCATTTAAGATATTCTGGCCGCCATTTTGTCCGCCATTTTGATATTGTGCAGTGCGACATAAATGTCTTTGGTTCCATTGCATTCCTTGACCCCAATAGCCCCAATTTAGAGTCTAAAATCGTGTTCCTATCACATACAGAACTGCACTTATAACCATTTAAAGCAATTGGTCGCCATTTTGTCCGCCATCTTGTTTTCTCATGGAATCGCTAAAAATCCAGCTTGCTAACCGCGATTTTCGTTTTCAGGAGGGTCAAATTAGTCTAGAAACACCGGTTAGCAAATTGTTACATGATTTGCTTCTAACAGTGTAATTTTCAGGTTCCAAGCCTGGTCTATCATGCTTGTATCTATTTGTTGTCAACGTTTTAATGTTAGTCTTTTTTGACCTCTCAGATCTTGTCTGATCCTAGCTTATGAATTATGTGCACAGCCTGCAAACAGACTAACCTAGCAAGTTTTGCTTATACTTTAGAATAGGCCATTTATGGCAATATAGATTTTACTAGATTTGATGTAAGTACTTAGCAGTACTGAGGCTACAGTACATCTTGAGGCTACAGTTGTGCAGAAAGTTATTTAAACAAGAAGCAGCCAATGGTACTTCTGAGTACTGCCTCCTGATATAGTGACTGATGCCTCTGGAGATGTACTGAGGACAAGTTGTAGTGGAATTGAACACTATAATTTTTTTCTCTTACTAAAAGGAGGATGGGTAATGTGTTGATGGGTTTCGTAGTGGATTCCTAATTATTGTGGAAAAGCTTCTTTATCTGGATAGATATCTTGCTGCTGGTGCATCCAAAATCCATATTCCATGATGAATGGCTTATGACTGGTTGGCACTGCGGCTCTGGAATGTAAAAACTGGGTTTGCACCCCATCCTGATTCTTTACTTTGTGGAGTTAGGATAGGACTGAGTTCACTTGGTAAACCCTCCTACACACACACACACACACACACACACGCCTTCCCCTCTCCCTCTCCCCCCAAGGGAAAGGATTAAAGATGAGCATGATAAATGGATTTCAACTGAGAGATAAGTACTGAGACGAAATCAGCTGAAGATAGAAATAGGAGCAAGACGTTTTTGACTTGGTGAGTGAGTCTGATGGCTTCTAGACACTAGACGCAGTGCAACAATAGGAGCGATAATGATGATCAATAGACACTAGACAGTGCAACAATAGGAGCCATAATGATGATCAATAGACACTAGACGCAGTCAACAATAGTGGCGATAATGATGATCAATAGACACTAGACGCAGTGCAACAATAGGAGCGATAATGATGATCAATAGACACTAGACGCAGTGCAACAATAGGAGCGATAATGATGATAAGTAGACACTAGACGCAGTGCAACAATAGGAGCGATAATGATGATCAATAGACACTAGACGTAGTGCAACAATAGAAGCGATAATGATGATCAATAGACACTAGACGCAGTGCGACAATAGAAGCGATAATGATGATCGTGATTATGGTGACGATCGTGTTGACCTATGGGATGGTGGAGTGGAGTGGAAGATGGAAACAGAATTAATTGACTGTGTACGGATAGAAACAGTGCTCGTGTGATAGCCGTGTGAAAGCCTTTGGGTACGGATTCGGATCTGTGCTGGTAGCTAAGCACACAAGTCTGTCTCTCTTATTTCAGTTGGTGAGTTTTTCGGTGCCAAGTGCTAGGTCAAGTCACTTCTTTCCAAGCTGATAAGCCTCGCTCTCTGACTAAAAGCAATGTATAATGGTACTTGCATGCTGTCGGTCTGTATCTCTGTATGTCTGTCTGTGTGTGTGTATATATCTCTCTCTTCATCCCTCCATCCATCTTTCCCTCCTTCTCATTCTCTCCTTATCCCGGATGAATGATGCATGTGTTTCTGCTGAGATATAATGCTACTGAGAATAATTTGTGTTTCTTTTGTTTCCTTCAGTAGGGGGGGGGAGTGATGTTCCTACAGTGACTTCATCAGCAGTCACTGATTAAAAAACTTTGTGTTGAAATTGGAGAAGCTAAATTTTCTCTCATCATTTCGACTGGAAAAGATATTGACACTTATCTGAATTTTACTTAAAAGAAATTTCTACAGCTTCACTTGCATCTGAATATTTTTTAAAGATATATGATACTTTATCTGTGCTTATGAGCTGCTATTAATTTCTAGTGCACTTAAATAATTGTAAAATTTGTTAAGAGCAGAAACTATTTTAGCCAAAATGTTAGCAGAAACTATTTTAGCCAAAATGTTAGCAGAAACTATTTTAGTCAAATGATAAGTCACAACATGTGTGGCATATTATGTGCATGGTAATTTTTTAGGACTTTTTAAAACATACTGTAAAACTCTCCAGTTACTTGCATACATTGAACAGGTAGATCATAAAAATGCTTTTTGGAGTGTCTCAAGCAGCAATGGTAAAATGGATAAATGATAGATAGTAGGTTCGTATTCATACTGAGACCTCTAGCTGTATTGCCCTCTGACTCGTACTGGTACTTTTATTGTTAGGGGAGCAGAATTCTCTGGCTCTAGTCATGTAAAAATTATATTTTATAACATTTGGAATCAGCTTGAAAAACTTGTTTTGCTGTAGGCTTGTACAACTGATATTGTAAGGCAACATTGAAGTAGCTCACTACGTTATAATACTTGTGTCATCTTTAACTGTCATCACTACAGTCATAGGCAGCAGAATTGCCATTGAAGTTGGATGGCTCACTTTTCAGCCCACTAGTGTAGCTGCACCACAACTGTGGGGGGCCTGGTCCTGGACCTTAAAAGAGGCCTAATATACAATACAATACATGTATGTGTTTTGTTTATTCTGCAACAGTGCAACTGCAATTATATGTTTAACGTACGTGTGCCGTGCGCGCACATTCTTCTTTGATAACGTATGTACGTTGTGTGTACGTTATTCTTTTAAGACTTAGTAATGTAGAGATGGACTCTGCCAGAGCACCTATTTGAATTGTCTGTACATAGTGACCTGAAATTTGAAGTTACACCAATAGTTCAGCGATAGAAAAGTGATATGCCGATGGTAAAGAATTTGAGAATTTGAAACATGCACAGTGAATTAGAAATGAGAATGTAACTTGAGTGCAGGATCATAAAGTTACGGCATTGTTATAGAGGTTGGGACTGAATGGTCATGGAACATTAATGCTAGTGTATGTATTGTATTATGATCTCTTGTTATAGCACCCCTTCAAGATTTCAACTCAGAGGTGCGCTTCTGACTACAGAGCAGACACTGAATCGGAGTTTCACGCCATAGCGCATGAGCAATTGTGAGCGAAGAACTTGCTCAAGGTCCCTGGACCCTACGCAGCGGCTTGAGGTGTATTCGAACCTGTAACCTTGCGGCTCATGGCATCGAGCGTACCCCTACACCCCACTATATACGTGCCTTTGATTTGAAATCATAGCTTCGTTAGTAATGGTTGTTTCCACATCTATGAATGCCTGTGTTCAACAATTCGCTTGCAAGCTTAGTCATTCATTCTTAGTCGTAGCCGACCAACTGCCGCAAGTTCTGTCTCGGTCATATTCTGCTCCCTAACATTCAATCAGACGCCATCTCCTGCGATATCCTTTAGCTCCTCTAGACTCTTCTTATTTACACATGACCCAACTAGTCATGACTCCTTCCTGTTTAACATTTTTCTTGTCTGCATTGCCTAGTTCCTGGTTCCTGTGCCTCTGCCTCCTGTACTTCTTGTTGTCTTTGTCCTTCTCCTTAGCTTCTTTGTTTTTGTATGTTTACCACTATCACCTCCTCCTCCATCTCCTCCTTCTCCGCCTACTTTTCCTTCACCTTTCCCAATCATCTGACCGCCTCAGTTCCTGTTTGCAGCATTTAGCTACGTCATAACTAGATCTGTTGTGGCCTCTGTAATGTATCCCTGGCCACGAACGTCTAGATATATAGGCGCCCATGGTTGCCTTGGCCGGCCATAATCATTGGCAGAGACTGAGGCAGAATTAAGTGTAAAATGATGACTGATGTATGACGGCCAGTCAGATACTTTTGCTGGATGGGATGGGATGATCAAATATTGATGCACTAGCTGACATCTGGTGCAGTTCTTAGAAGCTGCTGAGTAGATCTGCCTAGCCACGGACCCCACCCCCACCCCCGGCCCAGCCCTGCCGGTGGCCCAGCCAGGCCCTGGCAAAGCCCGGCTGTGTTGTTCATGCCAGTCGAAACTATATTTAGAACATTTTGACTCATTGGAACTCATATCTACATCCCGCTGTGTAGGTCTCTGTCTCAAATTCTGTCTGTATAGTCTCTCTCTTTTTATTTATCTAAGTGTCACTTATTTGTATTTGTCTCTGCGTTTCTATTTCTGCCTGGCTGTGCTTTGTGCAGAGTTACATATCTTGTCACTTGGGATTGTCTGAATTTCTATCCTGAGTGCTAAATGTCTCTGGTTTGGTCTGCCAGATATCTGAGTCTGGTCTGTGTCTCTCCAATATACTGTCTCTTTGTCTGCTTCTGTCTGTACATAATATGTCCGTGTTTAACTGTTTATCTCTGCTAACGTCTGTCTGCTTAACTTTTGTTTACTTTCTGTTTCTGTCATTGACTGTCTTTGTTCCGTTTCACTTTGTTTGACACCTGTTTGTGTGGATGTCACTTTACCTCTTCCTGCACTTGTGCATCTATCTGTGTGTGTCTGTCCCTTTCTGTCTGTCTGTCTGTCTGTCTGTCTCTGTCTCTGTCTGATAACTGTAGCTCTAGGTGGGCTGCAAGGAGCTTAGCATCTTGATTTCATTTAGCATGGAATCTGCTGCTGCTGAATCTTAGTGATTGATGCGCTACTTGGAAGTGTTTCTGTGTTTCTAGTCTAATGGAATTTCCTTTCAGTATCTCTGTGTCAGCCTATGTCACTGTCTCTGTCTCTGTCTGTCAGCTTCTGTGTTGCTGTGTTGTCCTGGCAGCATCTGTTCCTGTCTCTGTCTCAGCGGTTTCTATGTGTCAGCCTTTGTCTCTGTTTGTTTCTGTCAACCTCTGCTTTTGTCTCTGTATCTGTCCTTGTCAGCAATTGTTTCTCTCTTTCTCTCTCTCTATCAGCCTCTGTCTCTGTTTCTTTATGTGTTTCTACCTCTGACTGAGGCGACTCTCAGACTGGCAGTTGCCTGAAACTTCTCATGAACATTATCAGCAGTTAGTCATAGATAGATGTCTGGCCGTGTTCTGCCATTTCCTATCAGAAAATGGCCGTCCAACGGTCAGGACCGAAATCCATCTCTACCTATCTGCTTCCGTTCATCCATCCGTCCTTCCTTCCGTCCCTGCCTCCTCCGACAATTCTTCCAATTATTGCATCTACCAAGTCTTCTAACTCTTCCTCCCTACTTCAGTATGTCCTCCAACCATCAATATTATTAATCTATCCACCCAAACTTTCATTTTCGGTTACTTCGTACAGTGATCCAACTCGGCTCACACGTTCTGATTAACATTTTCCAACTGAGAGTCCATAGGCTGTATAATCTTCATCCTCACCCACACAGTTTTGAATTCCCGATTAAGGACGAAAGAAATTACATTTCTCGAGTAGTTTACAGAGGCTCGACCATTGCCCCTCTTTTCTGACTTCCACCCATTTGATTCAATTATGATTTTATTTGTCATTTCTTATTTTTAACTGACTGCGGTATGTCAGCAAGAACTCGATAAAATGAATATATCATCATTTTCTTCACCCTCACTCTGCTTCTGTTGATTTATGCATCCATTCTCCAAGCCATCAACCACTCCTCATGTCAACAGTTCGCTTACCAGTTTGACTGCATTTTTTAAAAACTGTGCATGATGTCGTTATGGAATTTGTAAACAGGTTTAAAGTACGGAAGAGGCTAGCCATTTTATTTTATGGACTTTGCTTATCTTCTTATATAACTGTTGAAGTAAGTAAGTTGATCCATTTGTAGTCTGTTATGTTTGTTGCCTATTACACGATGGCAGTTAATCTTGACGTCATATGACTTACATGAACCTGCTAAGTGGCCGCTTAATGTGCTGTTTGATTCAACCCGAAGGAACCTGAAGGAACCTGTTTGATCGACATTTTATTTTGATCCTTGATATTAATATGCATGTCCTCGACATCTGGTATAATTATTATGATGTAAATGTGGAGTCTTTCGAAGATGTTCTCACACATTGTTGCATTCCTTTGTTGTCTTCCTTTGTTGTCTGTTGCATTGTCATCAACTGTTTGTTGTTGTGGACGACTGTTTTATTGCCATTAATCATTCGTAGGCACAGACTCCAAGTCTTGCTTGATTCTTCTCCCATGTATCATGTCTAGTCTTGGGTTGCTTCACCATAATTATTAGTTGGTGCCTGGTGATTAGACATCAGTCATGCAGAAGTTGTTGATTATTCACAATTATGATGGCAGTGTGACACACGAACACAATATTATGAAAACTACTTCTAAAAATTGTTGTTGCTATTTCAACTCTGACTTCATTTGTTTACATACGCTTTTCATCATTATTATTATTGGTTTTTTTACCCGAGCTGGATATGATCCCTCAGATGATAAAAAATTGTCCAGAGAGAGGAAAAATTATTATTATCATTATTAAATTGTTATTAGTATTATTTTTGTTATTATTTTTTTAAATTTTTTTTTATTTAAAAAAAAAATATTTTTATTTATTTTATTTATTTTATTTAAACGAGGTAAACATGATCCCTCGGGGACTTCAACTCTCTCGATAAAAACAAATTGTCTAGAATGGACCCTAATCGTCAAGGTCCCAGTTGGAGAAAGTACCCCTAAAAGCGACATAGTTGAAGCGCTGAATCGTTAGCGAAAGGCGTTGGAACAAATACGACGTTTCGCGGACGTCCCCAGTTGCGGTGCTTATGCTTTGTCCCAAAGCAGAGAGGAAAGTCAAGCCCTCGTTGTTGATTGGGCCTAGGGTTTCAAATGCCAGTGGAATAAAAAGGTGGGTTTCAGACAATTGGCTGTACTTTGTGTGTTTGAGGGCCGCTGCTCTCTCGGCCGCCGCACCCGCCACCCGAGAAGTGTCGGGTTGTTATTATTATTATTATTGTAAAATTATTATTAAATTATTATTATTATTATTATTATACCAGTTTTGAATATAGCACACCTTCAAAACAGTCTACTCAGAAGTGCTCCAAGCCACCATTGGTAAACAGGAGTCTTAACTCTTAAGGCCAAAAAAAATCCATCAAAATGGCCTGATGTCATGAACAAACACAGTGTCACCGTAAGAAAAGTTTGTTTCAGATCATAGAGCTCTGTTTTGTCTGTATTAAATGATTGAATAGACAATTGTGTTACACCATCTCTTCCCACAATCTCTCGTCTGTGGATCAGCTTGATCCTCTGGTTCCCAGGCGAGGACTAGGACTACCATGACCAATTGGCCATGCTCCATGCCTTTGCCATGGTGTGCGCCATTTTCTGTGGAATGACCACCACTTCCATCTATAGTAAAATTTTAGTTGAGCTCCATCATCTTTCCTTCATTGCTTGAAATCTTTCTTACTTCCTCAGAGAGTGCCTTTAAATAGCTTTTAGGAATTCTCATCTACAATACGATATGTTACTTGGAGACTCCACATAACTGGCTGACCAGTGTGTTTCTATGGCTACAAGATATTGCTGCAGAGATGGAATATGCCATGCATTTGGTGGGTTAAAAATGTAAAATTGAGCGTCAATTTCAATTTTGCAGAATTCTTTCTGTTTTAATTTACTGGACTGAGGGTAAATGTTTCTGCGTTGTAGATCCACATATCAAGGTTTCTGGACATAGGGATGCAGTTTCTGAAGCCAAGAATCGAATTTTGGCGATTCTTGATACTAAAGTAAGCTGTCGTCTGTCTGTATTTCTCAACTTTCATTACTGTAGTTTTTGCACTAAAATTTTTACATTTCAAAAATATGCAGTGAAGGAACGCTGGCTAATTTTGCGTAGAATCAATACATGAACAAAATCATAGTTATGTCTCGACTACAATGTTCTGTAAGGTTAGAACTAATTATTTGGTAAAAACACTCATATATTTTGTAATTATAATCCACAGACTTCTAAAGTGCCACTCAAGAAGCCAAGAAGTGTGGGGCACCAGCTTATTCATGAGCACATCATCGAGTCAGAGGTGTTGTCCAACGGGTAGTCCAAAGTCCAAGTCTTTATTGTCGTAGCTATGCTGTCATACTATAAAACACTGGACATGCTCACTCCATTTCTTGATGCTAAACAAGAAACTCAAAGCTCAACATATGGAGCAGATTATGCATGAAAATTCTTCAAGATGGAAAGAAGGGGATAGAAGTAGAGAAAACGAAGCACTCAGGTGGGAATGGATGGGAGGCAGGGAGTGAAGGATAGAGAAAGGAGACGGTGAGTGGCTGCAAGGAAGATTGGAGAGAGGCTGAAAAGGAAAAAAGGAAGAAAGGAAGAGAAGCATGGAGGAAACAGATGGGGATGGAAGGAATGGAGACAGCCATTTGGAAGATTAGATACTGTTGAAGAGCAAAGGGAATTTTCTCTAGAATGGACATTTGTCCATTGTGTAGATGCTGTGTGTGTATGTGTGTGTAGAAAAGTGGTTGCTAAATTTCGCTGGAAGTGTTGTTCGCTGAAATGCACAAAAATTGTTATTTCTTTGATTTACCAGAGTCTTCGAGTGACGTTGAAGATGGACGTGTCACACACGGAGCATTCGCACGTCATTGGAAAGAGCGGTCACAACATAAAGCGAGTGATGCAGGAAACGGGATGTCACATCCATTTTCCAGACTCAAACAGAAACAACCAGGCGGAGAAAAGCAACCAGGTAACCAACCGATTCTTCAGATAATTATTTACTTTCGACAACAGCTCAGTTATTCATCTATGCTTGACAAGCTGTTTATGCGCGAATCCACTTGATGTGTGGTTATGGCTTAGTTCCCGAAGAGACATGTTGAGCACACGAGATGTGTTAACACGTAATTACAGGAACTTGTAAAGGGACAGAATAGGACGTGTAAATTTTCTGTGTGCTACGTGTCTTGCTTTCTGTCTTGCCGTGTAGCAGTACATTGTTTTATCACCAACTTATGGAGCAAAGATTGAGGTATAAGGCCTAAAAAAAAATGTTGTGTTTCCGGTAACAGAGCTAAAAAAAATTGGGTAGGTAGGTCGGAAAATATTTTTATTTTGTAAAATATTTTTATGCAGTGACTATCCGAAAAAGTATACCCCACTAGTCTTTTTTGCATGCTGAAACAAAGTACGAGTTCTAAGCAAGTATATTAAACTGCCTATTTCCCGACTGTCTGCACCTAAAACTGCTCTAGAAACAGTCCTATTAATTTAATTTTGTTGACGTCTCTTATGTTATGTCAATACAAATGTTAAAAAAATATTTTTTTTTTTAAAATTTAAATTTTTTTGGGAAAAATTTTTTTTTCAGAAATTTTTTTTTTTTTAATAAAATTTTTTTACAAAAATATTTGGGTCACGGCCATAAAAATGGGTCGGTCGGGTTACCGGAAACACAACAATTTTTTTCTACGCCTAACCGATGATTTCTCCTCTTTTTTACTGAGCACCGACACTTATGAAAGCATTATCATTCAACTTTTTCACTGTTGCTCTACAGATGGCAATGTGGTATTTAGTAGTTTAGAGCAAACTAAAGATATGCAGAATGGTAAAACTTGTTAACTTGTAATGAGAGCACGTGGTAACGCATCAACAATCTTACATTGCATAGGAAATGTTGGTGTCAATACATCGTGTATACAGCAGAGAAACCCAGAGTCCCAGACCAACGTTCCAATACTTTGAGATGCTACCAAAATTAGGTGCGTGCGAGGATGGCTGAAAACAAATCTGGCATAAATGGCTTTCTACAAATCTACCATAGCGCGTGAAGGAAAATTAAGTTATTGCACCTACTAAAAGGCTAACACACAGCATAAAATTGCACTGCATTCATTACGGAAAAAAATTTGCCACTCGATCAAGTCATTGCTTAAACACGTTCAAAAGAATTACAGAGGAGAGAAATTTTGGTGATTGTGGGATAGAAATCTTCCGACAAATTTTGCCACATAATTTCTGCGAAATTAAAAAATTACTTAATTGTGGCATTATTATAAGCAGGACCATTAAACAATGTTGAATGAAGGACACTTGGGGTTGCCTTTTCTGTGGGAAGACCACTTGGATTCGGAGGCACTGATTTCCGAGTAAACTTTGAGACTTTTTCTGCAGACTTCCTAGAAACACAGACGCAAATGAGTGTGGAGAAAGATAAGTACTTCTATGCCAGACACTTTGGATCTTGACCTGGAATCAAATCTGAAGTAACCTGCATGTCAGTCTTGTTCTGGCTGAGGTACCGTGGTTGATAAGCTGTTTCCTATGGCTTAGTATTTGGGGCACTGCAGAAATCTTACCGTAGTTATGATTGCTTAATGCTTATGGACAACGACACTAGCTTATAAATTACCGTAGAAGCAGCAGTGCAATTCTGTGTACATATGTACAAGCTGGTTCCTATGATTTATGTTACGTTGATAAGCTTCCCTTCCAAACAATTAAAGGATTTCTTGTGCATGCGTTACCAAAAATCAGTATTGAGTGATGAAGATTGTGCTGTATCTGAATTACGTGATGAAGGGAGAAATTAAAAAAGCTTAACACGTGTAGTCTTGTATGAACGTGAAATGTAAGGCGAGTCTTCTATCGAGTCTTCTTTCGCACATTTCTAATTGACGACAATGGTGAGGATGTTATTGATTGAGAGGGATAAAAGTGTTGCATGTGAAAGCCCCCTCTGGCATAGGCGAGATGTCTTCAAGGTGTATGGAAGAGAGCAAGATATTGATGGAAAATATCGATGTCACTTGTCTTACATCTGCAGCGGACTTCATAAGATAGAAATTATTTATTTGAGTAGAGTTGTATATTTTTCTTTTTTAAGGACGAACGATTTCAGTGCTGAGGACAATATATAGGCTAGGGGGTGCTTGTGGAACAGAAATCTCGTTACAAATTTCTGCCCCGGTTGGGGAATTGAACCCCTCCAGCGCGCTAACCACTGTACTATCGAACACCCCATATATAACTTATCATCAGCAGTAATGTATAACATACATACACAGTTACGTACATATACATAATATATAATTTTATATATGTGTGTAACTATATGTGTATGTTATACATTAACTGTTGATGATAAATTTTTAAATTTTGCGCTTGTAATTTGTTTATGTAAGGGAAAGCCTTCTGTTGAGAAATTTTATTTCTCGTCTCTGGCTGTTACTAGTACTTTTTCAAAGTTTCGGTGACTTAGTACCTAGATTATATTGCAGTTGAATTTATACTTTTTCTAAGTACTACTGACAGATAGGCCTGCCATTTTGTGGAATGCTATGTAATTAGATATATGCTTTAGGTATGTCAGCATGGTCCCCTTAGCAGCATGCGATCCATTACGACATGGTCACTATGACGTGCCCTTTGGCAGCCACAGGTTTCTAATGTACCTATTTCGTGGGTCCAAAGGGATACACACCTTTAACTCATTGCTGTGAACCCATCTTAGCAATTAGTGACTCTTCACAACTGGTTTGGTATCATTGTTCTAATTCAGTAGAACTGTTGTTCTAAGTTGTGACGTTGATGACTTTTCCGTAATGTTAATGATGCTTACTGGAGATATTCCCATCACGACGTTTCCATCATCCTGAAGTGACTGGAATTTGACCCCCGTTCGTAGCATTACCTCTAATTCGAATGAACGGGCGGCTGTTGTATTTGCGCTCGTTGGTGTCTAGTGTAGTAGACCAGGTGGAGGCTGTCTAGTGGTGTGGACTGGTAACGGCTGCTCGTAGGGCGGATGGTGTTGCCAGTCAGTTTCATGTCTCCTGTCTCAGCTGTCATTGTTTATATGCGAATAGGAATCTCTTACATCATTGCGTTGCGTAAAAAGCTTTGTATATTAATGCAATATGACGTGTTTCAATAGAATAAGATTGTTTATAAATGTGGTATAATTTATTTTTGGTTCTTTTTATATATCGTGTTTTTTTTGTATCCATGGATTTTCCTGCCGATCGCAGAATGACATTTCCAGAAATAAAGAAAAATAAATAAATAAATCATCGGTGTATAAATAAAATAGTCTGCTGTTTATTACACTGCATCTGTATATTATATCCAAGAAAACACCGAAGGTGGGACACAACGACACAAAGACGTGCAGATGAAAGATAGGTTTCAAAATATCAGATGTAGTAAATCAGATAATAAGAAGAGGCTGAATATATGAGAGATCTGGATCTTTGTCTGGAAAAGTTAATATAATGAGCCTGGATTTTTAGACAAATTGGATTGAAGCTGCTTTGTCAGATGTGAATGAGCTTATAAGAATGTTTAAAAGTGTTCGTTACAGTAGTTGTTTTGCGTGGTGGTTATAGTTAGAAGGAAACCGTCTTTGCGTGTTAAGAGAGGAAAGAGAGACTGCTGGATGACTGGATGCCAATCAGGATGGAGACAATGCTACCCTGTTCAATTGTTCCATTATCATGAGATGGTGATTGTAACGAGATGTAACTGGTTTGTGTTTTCAGGTGTCAATTGCTGGACAGTGTGAAGGAGTGGAACTAGCAAGGCAAAGAATAAGGGTAAGTTAATGATGCAGATGAAATTCAATACAATTCATTGTGAAGTTTTATATAGATCTTGCAACAAATTATAGGTGAAGAGATCATTTTTTAACAGGTACACTACAGCCTGGACTGCCTGGCACATGTCTGGGTATTTATGTACCACACTCAGAGCTTCTTAGAGCAACCACTACTGTTCCTATACTGCATAGTTGTTTATTTCTTTTGCTTGTTTATTTAATTACATATACACTGTGTCCCAATAAATCGGGCACCCTTTTTATAATGTGAATAAAACTGGTAAATATTCATCGATTGTCAAAATTTCAAAACGGCTTTTATCCTGAGATAATTATCTAAAAACTGGTAATTTATGAAAGACCTGCACCAAAAAATTACGTCATAATGACGTCGTTAATTTACATATCGAAACCAAATGTCAACAAAAATCGTTGTGTTCGGTACTCAACATTTGAATTCTCTGAGGCAAATGACGTAATTGTGACGTCAATATTCATGCCAGAAACTTTATATTTGAATCACTGTAAGATAATTATTTCAGGATAAAAACAGTTTTGAAATTTTGAAAATCGATTAAGATTTACCTGTTTTATTCACATTATAAAAAGGGTGCCCAATTTATTGGGACACAGTGTATATATATATATATAATATATAATATATATTTTTGCAAACACAGTGTATCCGCCTAAATCTGTGGATTGTTTGCCATCATATCTTATGCCATTGTGTTCCATCAGATTTTGTCTCATGCGAAACTGCCTGAGGGCAGAGAACGAAAGAAGATATTTTGTTTGTCATTTATCATGCAGCTGTATTATATTGCTGATGTACCCCAATGGTTTCCTATTTCTCATATTTAAATGTATTTTGTGCTCTATCTCTGCTGCTCCATGTCAGACCTGGCTGACCGTGAAAGTCTTCATTCTGCTTCTCAAACTTTTGCGTTGTATTGTATTTCTGACAGCTTCTATTGCATTGTCGGTAGCATGCTACTTTTAGGATTCTTTCCACACACTGTCAACAGTCAGAGTTTGGGAGAAAGTACAGTTTTAGCTATTTTTTAGAGGCATAGAGCTTTTTGTCTCCTCCTGTATGGGTGATGGAGGACTGTTTCATGCGCATAGGCCAGCGACCCAAACGGCCTGACCACCTGATTTTTTTGTGCGAGAATAGATACATCAGGTGACTTTAAAGATCGAAGCCGTAAATGTGTTGTTCACTTTTACAAGCACTTCAAAGATGCAACATTTTGCCTTTTCAGTGGTTGCGTTCACCATGTCGAATAACCTTCCGTCAGATCTGCATGTTCTCTTTACTAGGGTGTCTGCTTAAAATTATCTGTTTTCAAGTATTTGAAACCTTTCTTATCGCCAAAGGTGGGCTGGGAGTGCATGCCTCTGGTAGGTAGGTACCTTGCGGACACTGTCTAAGTCCTCTGATTGAATGAATGAATGAATCTTTTTAACAGAAGTTGATTCTTCTCACATGGCATAACTAATCAACAAAGACAGATATTTTGTTAGGTTCTTCTTTCTTTCATTTATTACTTGTTTAGGAATTTTCAAGAATTTTTGGTTTAGTGGGAATTATCGTTATGTCTTTGGGAATGTGAGGTTTTTGCTTTTCGAAGTTGTAAGGGTGTGTTTGAGAATGTGAGGAATTTAAATTCTTTTTGGGTTATTGGGAGTTGTCAGGATGTCTTTGGGAATGTTTGGATTTTGTTTAAAGCTGTCTTCGAGATTGTCAGACATTTTATCGTTTTTGGGGTATTGGGAGTTGCCACCAAGGTGTCATGATGTGGAGCAGACATGCACAGGCCGGTCAGGACAGACCGGTGGAGAGAGTCGGGGAGAGCATAGGACACATGCGGGCATTGTCCCAGGTTGTCCTTCATGCCTCTCTCCCAATATTCTCTTCAATCACACAAGGTGGTCTAGCTGCTCCAAGATGTTTATGGTATGGAGCAGACCTGCTGACCGGACCGGTTGAGGCTGGGCAGCATGACGCGAGACAGACTCAGACAGAGAGTGGCGTCGGACTCTTACGGGCATTGAGCCCAATGATATTGATGATTGATGACCAGTGGGTGTCATTGGTGTTTTCAATCGAACATTCTTTAACTTGTGATTTTTAGTTGACCTAATATTTTCATTTTAGGAATTGCTGCCACTGGTTTTCATGTTCGAAGTTCCAATGGCCGGTCCAAACCAGGTGAACATTGACACGAATTCTGCCGTCATCCAGAACATCCAGCATCACTATGGCGTCAGCATCAGCATCAAACCACATCACCAGACGTTCACGAGAACTGTTATCATTCGTGGCTCCGTCTACAATTCAAAGTCAGTGAAGAAGGCGGCATCCATGGTCTTTGAACTTCTGACCGGCAGACTTGGCGTAAGTTAATGCTTACGATGTAGAATATAAAACATGTATTGCAATCTCGTTTATCATCAATTCGAGCTGACACACGGCAATATGATTGCAAGTTGTAGCATGAGTGGTTGATTACAAGTTATTAGTCCAGGGCCGGATTTAGGCATGTTCAACATGTTCGGCCGAACAGGGGCCCCCACACTTTCCACACTTTAGGGGGCCCCCACAAAATGCGGGAAAAACTTTTTTAAGGGAAATTTCGACGAAACGACTTTTTTCCACAAAGTTTCGCCAGATGAAAATTTTGGTAAGATGACTAAAAAAAAAGGTCATCAGCTTTTTTGGCGGATGAAATGGTATGATTTTCCCGGGAAATTTTTTTTCCCCGACTAAACAAAATTTCCGCAAAAATTTTCCGGACAGGGCCCCCACAAAATTTCCAGAACAGGGCCCCCACATTGCTTAATCCGGCCCTGGTTATTACAGGAATCAAGTTTAACTGTAATGTATGGCAGCCATGCAAAGCGCCCTCCTTCTGATTTTACCAGTGTCACTTAACACATGTACAATTGTGTATGGCGTAGAAGGAATCAATGAGTTTCGTATACATCAAGAAAGTCATGTGAGCTCTTATTCTGTTTTTATTTGTTTTTATTTGCTAGATGACAGCACTGAACAGATGGTGACATGGGTTTGTTTGATTTGCTGCAACTTAAGATGCGTAGACACTGTAGACAGTAAAAACCGATATCATTTTCAGAACCGATAACCGGATTTCCAGGATGATCGTTTAACATCCCTTGTACAATGCTAGTGTTACATTTGATCTTTGACATAAAGTAACATTATACAGAATACAGTTCCTTGAAGTACTGCAGTTCCTGGTGATGCTAACTAATGACATACAACAAACAGCTGGTTGTACTGATGTTGAGGCTGATGTAAGTAACAGGCAGATGCTCTTAATTTCGTACAAATGCTACGCTTGTAGGAGGCGTTTGGTGTGAGCATGTTGCTCGAGATTGCTGCTCAGCATCATCTCTTCATCATCGGCCATGGCGGTGTCAACATCAGCCGCATCATGCAGCAGACTGGCGCCACCATTCACTTCCCGGACCCGGCAACCTCCGGACCGCAGAGAAGGGGAACTGTCTACATAACTGGAACCATGTCCAGCGTGTTCCATGCTCGGCACCAGCTTCTTGTATGCAGCAAGACTAAGTTGCTTCTTTATTACCGTAGTCGTTGGTTTCCTATGTTCATAAAAGTTTAAATGTGAGTGATAATGATGACACAGGTGAAGTTAGAGGGGCATATTTAAGCATCATGACCCTAAGCTGGCATCTGTTATGTATTTGCTGAAAATCACAAGCAAACCAAGTAATTTGATTGCTTCTTTTCTTGCCTGCTTGTTGAGTCCAATTTCTTCTGTTCCATTTATACATTTATACTCCGTAAACTTTTCAAATGTGCACTGCAACATTTTTAAGTTGGCATCTACTTGGCTCTACTTAAAGTATGCAGTTATTTTCGTCTTTGATCTCGTACTTCCTTTATTTTGTCTCCCTTTTGGTAAAATCTCTCTCTCTTTTCTTTATTATGTATGTATAATCCTCATGAACCTTATCCATACCTCCATCCAGAACTTTCTCTCTCAAGCTACTTTCTCACTATTTGCAGCTATATAACTTGACGGGTGTTGTTTATGCAACTTTTAGGATTATGACAGCAGGGTTAGGAACATGGATCACACCAAAAAAATTTAATATGGTTGCCATATTATGTAACCTCGTTGGCATGCTCCTTGATGTAAATTCCAGCGGTAGCATTTCAAGCAAAGTCCAATAATTAATTAATCCGGTTTTTAAATGGCTGATTTATTTTCGAAGGACTTGTATTGTGTTCTTGTAGGGTTGCTTGCCTTTGGTTCTGATGTTTGACTTGAAGGATGATGTTGAAGTGGGTCAAGGTGAGTTCTTATTTGTTCGTATTACATGCAGACGATGAAGTTATTAGTGACATTCCAGATAGTTAACACTAGACTTCTTGTGTTGAATGGCATTGTTTGTCTTTAGAAACATAGCTCTAGGTGGAATGATCTGGATTTAGATTGTTTGTATTGTTTGTTTGTTTGTTTGTTTGTATGTGCTCTTGTTATAGCGCCCCTTCAAGGACTTCAAGATGCGGTTATGTTGGCTGTGGTTATTTTTTGCTGGTTTTTGTTCATGACTGAATTTTGCGGTAAGCAGCAATACAAGTGCAGATCTGATGCTCATGGGATTTAACTTTTGTATACTATTGTTAACTATTTATCTAACCAACAAAGTAAACAGCCTGAATTGTCATGTTGCCAAAGCAGACAGTATCTACTGGATTTCAGGGGTTTACAGTAATGGTAAACATTCTGGCATGAAGAGCGCACGGATGCGGGTTTGCTTTCCGCTGCCCTCCCAAAGTGTCCACCCAACCTTCCATTTTGCAGATGACATTTGAGTTGTAGGACGTTTTGGGCGCCTTGCATGGCCAATGCCACCAACAGTTAAAATTGACTCCTGTAATAACTTGTGATCACTGATCATCCGTTCATTAATTAATGATTGTAATCACACTGTATTGTGTCAATTTGAAGTTACCGATAAATTAAAACATGTAGACCTTCGTCTAGTGGTTAGACGTTGACTAATTTTCATATAGCTTTTGATTTGATGTTGTAGGTCTGTTGAGTCAGCTGACGGAGCAGTTGGATGTCTTCATTAGCATCAAACCAAAACCAAAGCAAACGACAAAGGTTGGTGTTGCGTCCTTAGACCTTTGTTCATCCCATGCAGGACTGTACATTGGGCAACACAGTTTCTCCGTTCAACTCTCTGTATATTTATTATCCGTGATTGAACTCATTGCTGTTTAAATGTGAAATTCAGCACTGCTTTTGCATCAGTCTGTATATTTCTTAATTGTTGAATTAGCCTATCTACCTTACAAGTGTTTGTCTGCTATGGCTTGTTTCTGTTTACTAGTTTTTTTGCTAGGTGTTGCGTAGTTTTAACTAAATCAACTACACTGTCAATGTAAAACTCTGCTCAGACTAGATCAGATTATGGATGTGATTTAACTCTTATTATTATCATCGTTACTGTTGCTGTAATTGAACTCACTGCTGTTTAAATGTGAAATTCAACGCTGCTGTTGTATCAGCTTGTGTTTTTGTGAACCAGTGAACTATCTATCTACGTAGTGCCTACTATCTAATGTTATGGTTTGTTCTGTTTGCTAGTCTGTGATTGTGAAAACCATCGAAAGCAACACGAGAAATGTGTACGAAGCGAGAGGAAGAATTTTAGGCTTAGCACAGGAATCGCCTTCTTTGATGCCTGAACCAAAACCGAATATGACAATTGCAGGTTAGTCACACTTCATCAAAGGATGTTTCACTGATCTAATCTTAATCACTTCTGTAATGCCTTCATCATGATGGGTAAGGTAAGTTCATGATCCTCTATGTAGGTCATTTTGATCAGTAAATCTCTGACCAGCAGAGAGATAATATTATGCCAGTCATGTCTTTTGTCATCAGTTTATGTAAGTTATTCTCTTCTGCCATTCGTTTCATTCACTTGCCGTCTTATTAACACTTTAATGATGAGCTGTATTGATTTCCAGTCGTTGTTTTTAGTGCAATCTCGTCATTAGATAGTTACTAAAAACACCCTCATGCAAATCATTTCATGACATTGTATTTTATTGTACTGTATCTATGAATTTATATAGCGTCTCTCACAGTGCATGCCAATCAGAGATGCTCCTTGCGCAATAGACTCAAAAAAGGAAAGCGGACTGCAGAGAATGAAGTACTACTGGTCCTATCAGTTAGGAGGAACATGTTGAAGGAGGACGCTGGTTCCATAGTGCAGGACAAATGAAGGCAAAGTCTTGTGTTTTTGCCATAGCAGTGATTGAGATAGTATATCATTTGATGTACCAGTAATTGTTATGTCAAGTGATGGACGTATTTATGTCGCTCACAGCTGTAATGTTGTTGACTTCACCACAGAGATTGCTCTGAATTCCAGCTACTTTACCATATTAATCAGGATTGTTAGAATTAGATTTATTTGTTAAATTTTTACATTTCTTAATTAACCAGGATGCAGAAGCAAAGGCAACATCTTTAGGCAAGACTAGATGTCTAAAGCTCAGTTGAGTACAGAGTTTGATGCTTGGGTTTGAGTTAGGTAGTTGATAGGATGAGGGAGAAGTTTTGAGGCATTCGAAAGCACCAAAGCTTCAGACCAGCAGCACACAACCAAGTTTTGACTTGGACAACTCAGTTTAGACATCTGTTTATATACTTGATTGTTTGTTTGTATGTGCGCTTGTTATAGTGCCCCTTCAAGCTCTCTACTCAGAGGCGCTCCCGACTGCATAGTGGACACTGCATCGGAATTTCATGCCGAAGCGCTGAGCAATTGTGAGTGAAGAACTTGCCCAAGGTCCTTACACGGCAACTTGATGTGGATTCGATCCTGCAACCCTTCGGCTGCAAGGCGACTAACATACCCACTATGCCACCGCGCCCCATGCGATGTTCTGCAGGACACAGTCCTTCAACCTCTTCTTCACATCCTGCATATACCTGTCTATCCGAGTTTACATCTAGTCTTGAAGTCCAGTTGTATGTTTTGCTTATATAAACGTGCTTATGTCGTATTTTTATAGTCGATCTCTCAGGTGATTTTCATGGTCAGAACATGGCAGGAAGTGGTGCTTTAGTCGGGGTGAGCAGCAACAAGAGTCCAGTGCCATGTGTTGACGCTCGGCCAACATCTGTCACAAGCATGGGTTCTCCTAACCCAGGTAGAGAGCTCTTTTCAGCTGCCTAACAAGAAACAGACGCATTTATCAATCGATCAATCAATAAGAATTTATGTAGCACCTCTTCAAGGTAGATACTAAGAAGCGCTCCCGGCCGAGGTAAAGCGAAAAAAACAGTCTTTAATGGTTTGTGAAATTGAGAACAGTTTGGGAGGTTATATGACACATCTCTTCAGAGTATTTTATTATTATATTATTATATATTATTATATTAATTTTTTTACCTGAAATGCATGTAAATCCCTGAAGATTTAAAAGTTACTATCACAGCCAAATTTTGCTAATGTGCTCATGATGTGAAAATGTGTGCTGAAAGCAGACATTCAGACAGAAGTGTGGTGATTGAGTTGGAAGGTGTTATCTATATAAATAAAAATGAAACTTTCCAATAGTTCGTTATGAGTGTTCTCGAAAACTAACGGAAAGATTGTTTCGAAAATTTTACAAAACCTTCCATTCCAATAGAACCGTGTTGTATTATGCTTTTTTTCCGAAAAAACGCAATCTTTTCCACAAAAAGTGAACTTTGCAATCCGTTCCACCGCCATTTGCAAATTCAACAACATCGCTGCGTTGACCCGAAACACACTCACCAGACAGACGAAACATGAATGAGGTCGCGTGCCGTGACATCATAAGCGAGTCGAAAATTTTCCGGCCTTCACCATTCTTGGGCCCGACGGTGTGAGAGAGGAAAGGAGCGGAGGGAGCGGGACAAAGAGGGTGGGGAGGGGAGGGGTAGAGGGAGGGGGAGGGGGAGTGGGAGGGGGAGTGGGAGGGGGAGGCGCGGGACGAAGAGAGGGGTAGGAAGGGGAAGGGGAGGGGAGGGGGAGGGGAAGGGGGAGGGGAGTGGGAGGGGAGGGGGAGGAGCGGGACGAAGAGAGGGGTAGGGACCAGACAGACGAAACATGAATGAGGTCGCGTGCCGTGACGTCATAAGCGAGTCGAAAATTTTCCGGCCTTCACCATTCTTGGGCCGGACGGTGTGAGGGAGGAAAGGAGCGGAGGGAGCGGGACGAAGAGGGTGGGGAGGGGAGGGGTAGAGGGAGGGGGAGGGTGAGGGGAGGTGGACGGGGAGGGTGAGTGGGAGGGGGAGTGGGAGGGGGAGGAGCGGGACGAAGAGAGGGGTGGGGAGGGGAGGGGAAGGGGAGTGGGGGAGGGGAGGGGGAGGGGAGGGGAGGGTCTTTTTTGCCACAGCAACGCGTGGCCGGGTACAGCTAGTAATTGAATATATTTTACTTCTAAGTTTCATACTAAATTCTGTGTCGCAGAGTTATTTGGCATAGGTAGAAATTAAAAATATATTATATATGGATCTCACAAAGATTTTCCTTATTAGTACCAGCAAGAGTGTTGTATGAAATTTAGAAGTAACTGATTTCTAAAATGAGAATATTTGCTAAAATATTTATTTGCTCGTACTTAATCCGAACTTCTATAGGAACATAATTTAACCATGATCCTTTTTTTATTGATTTATCGATGTTGCTGTTTTTAGGTATCAAATGAATTGTGTATAAAGTAAATACTGCTGCTAATTTATGGTTTTGATATATCTGGAGCAGTGCTTCTCAATGTTGTTAAGATTGCAGGTGTGAAGGTGTGAACTGCTGCAGTTCAGCTGTTCAATCACCGTTTTCTTTGATTTATGTGAACAGTTTATAGGCCGATGATTATGCTGCCTCGTCCTCATCCGCACCAGCAGCAGCCAGCTCTTCAGTATCCACCGTCCAACTACCCTGCTCCACCAATGTGCTATCTGCCACCACAAGTGCCTCCTCGTGAGTGGTCGCCCTATCGGCAAGCCCATCCTCACCCACACCCGCATCAGCAGCAGCAGCAGCAGCAACAGCAGACTCATTCAGGTCCGTTTACATTGTCTCCAAGTGCTATGACAAGTGTCCTTAGCAGCAGTGAAGAATTGATTCAACACATGACAAGTGCCTTATCTCTGCCACAGATGGCTGCTGCCGTCTCATCATCGTTCAATCCATCACCTGTCGACAGTAAGAAGTCTCAACAACTCATTCTCTGCTATTTTGTGAATTCATCGTTTACCGTATTTTTGCAAATGGTGAAGGCCGACTAAATCTTTTTATCTTTGTTATTAGAATCTTTCTGCGTCTTCTATAAATAACGTTTTGTCTAAGTTGATGTTTTTTGTTTTGATTATTAATTCGTTTTTTTTCCATAAATTGTTTTTGTCTAAGTTGATGTTTTTGGTTTTATTGTTTCTTTCTTCTTCGATAATTAATTAATGTTTTGTCTAAGTTGATGTTTTTGGTTTTATTCTTACATCTTTCTTCTTCCATAAATAATGTTTTTGTCTAAGTTGATGTTTTTGTTGTTGTTTCTTTTAGATTTCTGTTATTAGAATTTTAAACGTTTGCATTTGTTATCTTCATTTTTTTCATATATTTATTTTATTTCCTCGTTAATTTTGTTCAACAGTTTCCAGCCATAATATGAGAAATGCAGCCGAAGTTGTACTACCTCCATGCAGTCTCTCTCATCTCGCAACTCCTCTGTCTCTGGATCTGCTCGCCAGTGAGTTCGCCTCTACTCTCTCTGACCCTTCGGCGGCTCTTGCGGCCCATCGACTGGACTCGCTGAGTAGCATTTTTGAGGCAAAGTCGGCTCGACATGAGGACTTCCTTCAGCAGCAGCAACAGCAGCAGCAGCATCCTTTGCTCAGGAATCATCTTGATCCATCTATTGGTACTTAGCTTGACATCTATTTTGTTCAGTTTTTACCGTTTCTTTATGTATTAGTCTTGATTTTGCTTTGTTTACTTTGACTTATGTTTGGTTTTTATCTACAGTCTTTTGATTGTCTGTTAAAATCTCAGTATATTTTCTTTTGGAATTGCACACGAAACTTGGCATTAACACTGAAAATATTGAAGAAATGCAGAGGTTGTGACTGCAAAAGATTCATTCAATTTCTTCAGTTTGTTTGCTTATGTCGTAAAGTTCTGTTCGGCTTTTATATGCGTTGCCTGTCCTAATACGTTCATGGATGCAGACATTTGTACATAGACACACACATTTGTACACAGACACACAGTGAGCAACTCTTCAAAGTTGCAAATCATTTGATCTCCTAAACACAGACTAGCTTGATATAATATGTCATTAACGAGAAAAGATAGTCTTTGATTTTTTAAAATTATGAGTGATAAAATCGACATTTCAAGCAGGAAAGTATTGCCAGAATGTAAAACTCTGCATGCATGGTTCAGTTTCATGAATAATTGTCATCAGCAACAAAACAGTGACATGCAGTTACTGGTAACTGAGTTACAGCTGCTCAATACTGCCAACGCTTTATTTACTACTCGCCTGTAACTCTCCAGCCTTTTGAGTTCGAAAGACATGCATACCTTTTATTCATCACATTAATAGGCTAGACCTTAGCCCTGCACATGCCATAGAAACTTAGAAAGTCTGCTGTTAGATAAGCGCTGATTTTTTTCCCCAGAACTGTCTGCACTATAGAATATCAACTTCATCCTTTTGCATCTATGCAGCGTCAGTGACAAATTACGGTTAGTGCTCTGGTTGCTGCTTGCACTATGAAAAAAACAGAGATTTATTATTCGATACTGAATTCGTTTTCCGCTGTTTTCCAGGCTTAGACTGTCGTCATTCGGATGGTGGTGGCGCCGGAGCTTTCGGTCCGCATCATCCGTCTTCGATGTCTCTGCCTCAGCAGCTCTATTCATCTGACATTGGATGCTCCTCCTCCTCCTCCCACGCTGCCATTTATCACCATCCTCTGCAGCAGCCAGGCAATTGCCCTGCCTCAGCTGCTTCATCGTCAGCTTCAGCTCTCTATCATAATCCATCTCGTCCTCCGCACTTTCCGCATCCACATCATCCTTCCCAGCAGCAGCAGCAGCAGCACGAAGGCATCTTTCAACCGATGCCAGATCATATCAACGACGTGTACCACGCTACACCGATGACGACTAATCCGGCGCTGGACGCCAGCGCCACGGCTCAGGTGCCGTATCATCCATCACCGAGCAGTGGCGCCATCTATTCTAACGGAACGAAGGAGACGATGGCTGCTTTGGATGAGGAGAGGCACGACCTTCTCGACGAGAATCGACAGAGGATTTTTTGTGTTCAGTAAGATATATCAATCAATGTCGTTAGCTGTGTGATTGTCAGAACAAACCATGGTTTAAAAATTAATCTGGCATTCTCACTTGGGCTAGTCACTCCGAAGTTTTCTGACTTTTTAGTCTTATCCCAACTTTCGTAGAATGTCGATTAGATGGAGAAAGAGGTGAGAGACAGACGAGAAAAAGGAATTGTTATGGAGAAATGGAGAAGGGAAAAGATTGGGAAGGGAGAAGAAAACATGGCAAAGAGGTGCGGACAGAAGGACAGGAGGAGGAAGTGGAGAGAGGAAAAGCAAGACAATGATGTGGAAATGCTGTTTAACCCTTTACCGACCACGGGTATAGGATTTCTCATACCATTTACTACGCTTTGAGCAGTAAAGAGTTAAAACATAACCCCATATGAGAATAGCTTTAAAGTGTCTTTGGCTATAAAGCTTTTGCGTCAGTAAATGCCTAATGAATCTAATCACAGACTTATAACTGATCATTTAACGCTGTTGTTTGATCTCGCGCGTTTGCATTGCATTAACTTCCAGTTGATGATGCTGTTGTCATAGGAACGGCGATGTTGATAGAGATGGAGAGTATGAATCAGACAGTTCATCCGAGCGCAGCAGCAGCAGCAAGGCGCCAGGAAGCAACCGTCCGAAGAAATCGATCGATCCGTCTTCACAGTTCGAACATGCGGCTTTCCTCAACGACATTGACTATGAGCGCATGAAGATGCTGGCCAGCAAAGGTGCATATTATCAAGACTTACAAGGAGTTCTGTTGTTGAGTATTGGCATTAATATGCATTATTAGCTCATTATGTCAAGATATAATTATCAACTATTAGTACATGCAGTGTCCGCTCTGCATCGGGAGTGCCTCTGAGTAGAGAGAGCTTGAAGTGGTGCTATAACAAGTGCGCATACAAACATTCGTAATCATGTTTGAATTATTGCCGCTGATGATCAATTGGTACGTAAGTTTTTTTTGGAATTTATTAGAATCAAGTTAACAGTGCATCCGCCAATAGATGTGTCTTTGTGTGTGCATGCGTGCGTGTATGCATTGTCTAAATGATGTTGGTGATGATGTGTGTATTACAACAATCGCTATGATTGCTGTGAAGGACACACATATATCTTTCTTCTAGGAATGTTTCATTTCTGTACACCAAAGTTTTGGTGCACAAGCTTTCATGATTGACTCTGTAAATGTACCATCATATCATAATCTTAAAACTGTACTCTTTAGCCAAGTTTGTGTTGGGAGTGCTCCTGAGTAATCAATGAATAAGGCTGAGTCTGATGGGTTATGCGTTGAGGTGCTTGATACTTACAGACCAATAAAAAAAATGATTGATTGATTGAAAAAATGATTGATTGATTGATTGATTGGTGTGTATCATTAGACAGCTGTGCATAGGTTAATCAACTGCTTTTCTGTTGTTAACTTCTTAAAGCGATGCAGAAGAAACCAGTCGGTGAATCGCGTATACCAACCGACTACTGGGCAGGTCTCGGCTTCTCGCGATCGATGCCTGCGTCGGCGATACGCGAAAGACTGAATCTATGCGACTCTGGATACGATGGACCCAAAATGACAACACCCTATGAAGTACTTTTTAATATACTTATTTTACTTTATGAACAGTATGCAAACGGCGCAACAGTACAAAAGTTATTTGCTTCATATTTGTTTAAGTTGGCGAAACATTGCAGAGTATGTGTGTCATATTATTTTTTGCAGATGACAGAACATTGATGAGTGCATCATGGCATGTTTTGTCTTACTCTGTGAGACTGGAGTTAATAAATTGTATGAAATGCCTTGTGGCTTCTACAAGATTCTTAAAATTGCAATATCACTGTTCAGGTACCGACATATATCTCCAGGACAGTAATTAATTAATTAACTGATTCATTCATTCATTAGTAATTTTAATGTGGGTGTAATACTGCATTAAAAACTAAATGCTGTGTTTGTCTCTATCTAATTTCTTTGTGACTTTTAATAGACAAGTTTCCACTCTCTTGGCCATTAATCAGAGGAAGATATTTTGCCCAGATTTGGCTTATTTGAGAAACATGTGTTATGCAATATGCATCATTAGTGCTTTCTTCTGTTACTAAGGATGTGGAGGAAGACAGTGAAGCATGGAAAAGTGAATCAAATCCTCTGTCAACGTCTGCCAATCCGATGGCTGCCAGTGAAAACCTGATGGATCTTGTGTCGCAGTTGTCAGCTCAGTGCCGAGAATTATCGCTGCAGCCAGAGAGATGTAAATAATCCTTTGCTTTAGTTGAAAATTTAATTTAATGAGTTAACAGAGAGATGTAAATAATTGTTTGCTTTAATTGAACATTTAATTTCATGAATTAATAGAGAGCTGTAAATAATCCTTTGCTTTAGTTGAAAATTTAATTTCATGGATTAATAGAGAACTGTAAATAAATCCTTTGCTTTAGTTGAACATTTAATTTCATGAATTAATAGAGAGCTGTAAATAAATCCTTTGCTTTTTAAAAATTGAATTTGATGAATTTGCGGAGAGATGTAGATATATACTTTGCTTTGAAACCTTAAAATATGTGACAATAACTTCATATTTATGGGTGCCAAGATTTAAAAAATCGTTAACCAGTACAGTCATAGGTAGGTAAAATCCAGTTGAATTTCCATACATGTCTGAATAGTTTTGTGGCTAAAAAATAACAGTTGTAGGGGATTGCTTTTGTATGAAGACATTGTAGATAAATTTGAATTAACACAGCCTGTTTATTGTGACATACCAGATTGTGTTAGGTCAGGTTTGTAATTAAGGGGTAGTAACTGGTAACACAAGTTACACAACGATTAGATTGGTAGTGTGAGCATACCACTCTAGAACCTCATTGACTGGTTCTGCTGGCCAATCATTCTTTGACACTCTTGTTTTGACACTCCTTCAAGAAATGCCTCCTTACTCATTACTTTCTCACAGATAATAAAACATTTGTATAACTAACTATTCAACCAAATATCAGCTGAATAGTTACCTAAAGTTTTTGGCTTTGTACATAGTTTTAATTGAAATTCGCAATAAAATCAAATTGTTTGTGCATATATGTTGTCCTTAGGCAATATTACCGAGATTGACAGTTGCCATCAATTATCTGCCAAGACTTCATCATCGTCATCGTCAATATGGCAGCCGCTGAGTCAGAAGCAGATGGACAGGGTTGCCATTGGTGACACGGATCTATCGCTTCTCTTCGGCGAAATGGGTCTTG
>OX243812.1:29586573-29619696 GCA_945859605.1 Lumbricus rubellus | reverse complement strand
GGTTTAGCGATACAAATAAACCTATTACTATGTATTTTAATTAACTAAAGCCTTTAAGGTGCGTCGTTGCTCTTACGCTGGACAATGAATGCAGCCAAAGCAATGTAACAGCCCAACGCTGTTCGATCCAGTTCCTACTTCAAAGGCTGATTCACCATCATTTATTTAAATTTACTATCGTGAGCAGGCCTACGTGTACTATACATGACTAGTTGAATACGTTACTAATAAATTGCTTCTCATATTTGTAACTGTAGGGGCCTATACATTTGAATCGTAAAAAAACTAACAAACCATATTTGTGAAAAATGTTAGAGTTATCCTATGGGACCTGTGAGGAGTAATAGTAGCCAAGCAGAAATTTTAATCAATCATTTATTTGTGTACCCAAGCATTTAGCGTTTAACGGTTTATAATTTTCAAGTCACTTTGTCAATAGGGATGACCACAAGGATAGGCGCTGAAGGGATCACTGACCCCCGTTAAATACATTTGTTGAGGATTTAAAAGAAGCAGGCTTTATTGAATGGATGTAATTTGAGATATTGGGAGATCTATAAGTGTTTGATTCTATGGAATAAAAATATTTACTTTGTGATCATTGATGTAACGAATGATTGTTTATGTATTTTTGGTTACAGAGTTCACCGATTCCCCGAGAAGTTGCCAGAAATTGATTTTGCTTTCTATAAAGGACGATTGTCAAACCCAGCTATTGTGGATGAATATGAAAAGGCTGTGAGTTTGATTACTCATTGCTTATTTGAATTTAAGATGTAAATTGTAGCATGTTTTATTTCTCTTCAGATGAAAATGAGCATTTTTTAAACTTCTCAAACGGATCAGTTGGCTGAAGGGCAATCCAACTATGGGACACCATGTCGTTGGTGCTGAAGTGAAATAGGATCTAAACTAATTGTAATCTTTGAATTGCACTTTATGACACTGTTGTCGATTTTCCAGGCTTGTTGCGAAGCTTGACGATGTCACAATCCAGCTGACCAGCAATATTAATTAGCTTCGGTTTTGTATTAAACAATTTTTATGGATACAAGAAAACTTCCAGATTTGAAATATAAGATATGTCTGCTTCATGTGTATTCAAAGTTATATAGTCTGTGTTTTTAATCTCTTTATGAGCATTTTTCTGGCACTTAGAGAAATCTCCCTAAAAAGAAACTATTAGAACCTGCTATCTGAGCTGAAAGAGATACTTTTGTAATATTTTCTAAACTTGTGCTGTTCTCTGGAATTTTGGTGAACCTTTCTTGTGATAAATTTTTGATTATAGTTTATTGGATTTCTTTCAGTACAAGGCTCTGGCAGTTGCTTATCCCAAGGACAAAGGCAATGTGAAGGCACAGAT
The DNA here is from genome assembly GCA_945859605.1 of Lumbricus rubellus. Classification (NCBI taxonomy): domain Eukaryota; kingdom Metazoa; phylum Annelida; class Clitellata; order Crassiclitellata; family Lumbricidae; genus Lumbricus; species Lumbricus rubellus. The sequence goes on along the minus strand of OX243812.1, from coordinate 29,618,330 downwards.
TGATGAGCAGGAGAAGCAAGCTGTAAGTTTTACCTGTATAATATGAAAGTAACTTTACAAGTTTTATGTTGAAATCACTTGGCTTGGTTGATGTTACCCTGAAAATTTAATAAAATATGCGGGTTTTTCCCAGAGTTGTGTTGATACAAGGTGCTTTGAGAAAACGTATAATTGAACTGAAGAAACAGCTAGAGATATTTGTAGTGTTGATGTGTAAATAGTTTGCATGTTTCTAATGCCCATCAACATTGATTCGAAGCACTGCTGCATTCAATTTTTTGCGGGATGATTTTTTTATTTCTACAGGCTATGTCAAAATTGTGTACTGGGGCTTTGCTTGTCTGTTGGAAAATGGTGCATTTCATGTTGTTTAGATTTGATTTGTGAGAATACAAATGCTGCTGCTTATGTGAATAGTTAGATAGTTCGAGCCAACACTAAGCAACACTGAGTCATCAAACAGAACCAAGTCTCTTTTCTGCTATGACATATTATATGCTGTTGACTGGTTGAGATTTCTTGGGAAAATGACTCTTTTGAGATTACATGAGTATTGCTTGAATTTTTTATCTTTTTTTATTTCTCTGTTACAGCAAGAAGTTACTAAGAAGCAGATTGCCGATGCACGCAAGTCGATTGATGAAGCCAAGGCCCTGGTAACCATCAGTGTCATCTTAGTGATAGTTGTTGTTATATCAGAAGCTATTATATGTATCATGAACTTACAGTGCTTTGTGAATAAAATTCTTGTAGATTTACCTTCTGAAGTCAGTCATCGAATTTAAGAAGTTGTTTCTAGTTTTAAGATTGTATCTACTTGGCAGTTTGAAGAACTGAAAAAATCATGAAATTGTGTTTTCGTGAAGTTGAAAAATTAGTGCTAGTACAAATTGCCTAATTAGCATGCAAAGTCTGCTACATGTATGTTGCAATTACTTAAAACTTGGTGATATTTTTGTGCTACATTACAATCTTGCATTAATTAGTATCTGCAAATGTGTTTTGACATGTTTGGTTGATTGTTTGTTCTTCAGTTAGGAAAGATTGATTCTGTTCCATCGCCCGATGTGATGACGCAGGAGATGTACGCTGATTACTTCCCCGATCAAGCGTTGAATCCGTGGGAGAGACCAACGTTCTGGCCGCACACCAAGTCCTACCAGCCAGAGAATGACCCACATACCATCAAGTAAAGAGGTCTTCAGTCGAAGACCGATTGCAGAAGTCAAACGCTTGGTGATTTAAAAGGTGTCGTAGGATGAATACTGATTAACGTAATAGAAGAGCACATTATTTACAACTGAATTTGATAAACATTGGACTTCTGTGTCACTGGTTGCTCTGTCAACTTCAGTCATTAGGTAGACCAATACGAGTTAAAGTTGTACAAAATGGCGAGTCTTGTTTTCAATCTGTTACTTTGTAAGCTTGTCAGCATCCAGGACGAATATCTAAATCATGAGAATGTCGCTAATAAATAGTCACGTCAGAATGTCTTGTTAACTCCAATCTTAGAAACATTCTTATTTTAGCTTGTTGACCAAAAGTAAGCGCTTGGCGATTTCTTTTCGCTGAACATACTCCCATTTATTTTTATTGGCCTTAATCTTAAGCCACTCTTTTTATCAGCACTGAAATAATAGAGTAATTTTGCTAAGATGACATCTCAAATTGGTACCATTAGAAAGTGGAAACTCAACAAAATTTTATGTTTGTGAAGTATATTTATATCGAAGTATGTTTATTGAAGTATTTGATTACTCTAGACCAGGGGTGTCAAAGACCTGGCCCGCGGGCCATTTCTGGCGCGCCGACGATTTTTTCTGGCCCGCGGAACCTAACCCTAAAGATAAAAAAATTGTCAAAGAAGCGAAAAGTGGATATTGAATCAAGATTTTTTCGCGATATTTGGACGGATATGTATTTCTTTGTTGAATACAACAGTTATCCAGTATATGCCTATGTCTAACATGTCAGGAAAAGGTTAGGTTGTGAAAGAATACAACAATTTTGCTCAGGAGCTTCGACACCCTGGCCCGCCACTTGTTGGAAGATGTTCACACTGGCCCGCCACTTGTTAGAAGATGTTCACACTGGCCCGCCACTAAAAAAGGTTTTACACCCCTGCTCTAGACCACAGCCCTGAAAAAGTACAGCAATTTTTTAAATATCCCAGCTGAAAATGATACCATTGCAATGTGGATATAAAAAAGTTTCTGATGGGGAGGATCCCTCCCCTTTTCGGTGCTATATGCCTCGGCGGTCGTCCACCAGACACTCATTTGTCTTTCCCATGTCCAGAAACCTGGTCCTTTCCCTTCCCCAGCGGAGGAGAACGAGATTAAACACGGAATGGGGTTACTAAAATTCTGTAATGACTAAAAAAAATATAAGAAAAAATAAAATACAGTGATCAAAGTTGTAGTCTTGGACAACCGTAGCTTGTACGTAGTACGTACTGACCTCAAGTTTTGCCTGTGTAGCCTTGGTGACTGAGTCGATGACTGGAGTTTAGCCAGTGCTTAAAGTGTGGAAAAATAAGTGACTGGACGCCCCTTTTACCTTACTTTACCAGGCTGTGCTGGCCAATGAGTGGCAGGACGGCAGTCAGATTTTAAAATAAGTGCATGGACGCCGGCCATGACCGTCCACTGCGCGTCCGGGCACACTTTAAACTCTGAGTTTAGTGATTCACTATGACACCTGTTGCGATTAATCTTTTTCTAGTTTGCACCGAGAATATCCGCTGAAAACGGGCTTAAAATTAAAAAATGAACGGGTAAAGGGTTAAGCTCCAATAAATGGGGTCTCGGATCCAGGCAGGGCTTTTTTAATGTGCAGTTGTACACAAAATGTGCAGTTCTAGATGTATTTGTGCAGTTCTAGATGCACTTTTGTACAGTTAAAACTAGGAAAAAAATGGTCATTGTCCTCCGATTGGAAGTAATTTACCATGGAGGATGGGAGCAAAAAGAAGGAGTTGTGCAGGCGGCTCTTTAATGTGGCCTCAGAGTGTGATAAAGCCTCTAGACTAGTCTAGAGTGACCGTCGGTCTGCGACTCTGCGCCATGGAATTGCCTCTTATCACATCTGCACTTGCGCTACCCTGGCCAAGACAAGGGGCTCTCATGGCTTATCATGCGCTGTGGGTTTTGGCCGAATCTGATCTGCCACGGCCTTTCGAAAACCGGTTTCAAGCTCTCAAGGAACTGCCATGGATTGTTACGATCATACGACAAGACGTTACGGTATATGACTTGACTTTGATTCCCTGGCAAGTCGGATTTGCCTTATACGAGACGCCGCGGTCATTGACATCTTGGCCGCCTCATATTTACCAGCAACGCTCATTAGGGCGGGTGCGGCGGCTGAAATAGCAACGCCACGTAAAAACACAATGTAGGCTACAACAAACTGCTCGACAGGCCTATAGCCCTATACGTATACACACTTATTCCTCTGGCTTTTGAAACCCCGGGGTCATTGGTGTAGTGGGGAGGGGGGAACGCCGTTCTTCCACTTTTTTCCAGGGATAATGGAATATTAATAATAATACTACTAATAATAATATTATTATAAAGAGCGTTCCCCCACTTCATTAAAGAGTGTTCCCCCACTTCATTTTTTAGGACTACATCACTTATAAACAAAATATCAGACCTGGGGCACACCCGGCACAGCTTGACTCGTAGGAGACACCAGAGAAGCCAGCAATCTTATTCAGCGACTCTCATTCATTCATCATCCAGCACTTGAACGCAGTAGCGTTTCGTGATACCCTCGTTACGCTTGACTTTGAGGAGACGTAACCGTTCCAAATTCATTTTTTTGTGTCTTCAGACAATTTTTTTATCACCTGAAGAATCATGTCCACTATTATTATCACTATTGTCACGTACCGGTACCGTTGTTTATTTTTAAAGCCGCGATGTAAACTGGATCTATTCAAGATAGAATAGGATAAAAAAATATCTCTAGTAATGTTGAAGTCCCTGATGGATCCATCTATCACGGACTTGGGTAGCCTATTAGGTCTACTAGCTATTTATGTAATTTGTCTAGAGACATAGGCCTACTCGTCGTTTTTATGGTTACTCTGGAACGGCCTATTAAATTATTATTAGGCCTACTGTCATTATTATTTAATTATTTGATTGGAAATATATAATATTGGCATGCATTGATGCACAGAGAGGGTCCTGCCTCTTTTGTTATGGAGAAGTGGATGAGGACAATAGGATGATGACACGACGCAGTAGGGAGGATGAGCGTCGCTGCCATCGTCTTCTGTCTTCACGTCGTCATTGTCTTTAATTATTCCACGCATCCGTTGTCGTCATCGTTCCGCCTGCGTGTCATCCCATTCATTACTTCCATGCAGATCGCCGTCGTTCTTATCCACTCTCTCTCTCTCTTCCTTCTCCTCTCCTCCTCCTCTCCTCTTCTCCTCCTCCTCTTCATTTCAAAGACTCGTTTCGTTGCGATTAAGTTCTCGATATTGTCCAGGTGTTTTCCTTAGATTCAGAAGCCGATCGGGTCGAGAGATGAGCGATTAATCAACCGCAGCCTCTGCATCATGCACCACCACCACCAGCAGCAGCCCTCTTCGCATTTGGCATCGTATTGTTCCTCAGTTTCCGTCACCCCACGGTTAGGCCACTGCTGCTGCTTCGGGGGGGGGGGGGTGACCCGTGTCTAGCCCTTTCGGCGGACTGTGTTCTTGCACGCCCTGCATGTGCAGCAGCAGAACGGGCGATACAATGCCTGTGTCTTCAAAGGCCGATCGTATCCTAATGGGCGCTAAACGGGACCCCTCCGCCCTCAGTCGTGTCACGTCATTTGCATGGCTGTGCTATTAATCAGATTTATGTGTCATATGCAAACGTAATTAGATTGCGAATGGCTGCAATCAACGATCCGCCTTCTGTTCATAATGCTCACTTCAAACCCAACGAAATGAAAGAAAGATGAGAGTGGCGCCAATCTTTTACCATTTCAAACGTATAATAGACGAACTATTGTGCAGGACTTTGCAAAGAGGGAACAATGAAAATAATACGTACGACACATTGCACAATTGCACGAAAGATGACTCAAGGTCTGCAAACCTTCCCCTAGCAGTTGGGATTCTGGCTGCTGATTTTATAATGGTGACACTTAGACCTGTAGCCTAAGTTACGAGCAAACAATGCAAACTGCTTGTAGGCCCGTAGCTTGGTTATAGCGTACCGGTACACACAGCGACTCAAAAAGTAAGCAAAACTGTTTTTCATATATCTCTAATGCCTGACAACATATCACGCTAACATTTCCCAAATATTCAGAGAATTTGACCAAGAATATGATTCCAAAATTTCATGAGATAAAGTTGAACGGATAAAAAGATATGAATTTTTCAACTTCATATGCCGAAATTTGAGTGCACAAGCAATTTTCTGCATTTTGAAAAGATGAATGCAACTAACGATGGAATTGAGAAATGAAATAAGGAAGAGTACATGTTGGATGGAAAAGAAGGAGGCTATGAATGTATAGAAAACGAACATTGACGAGGCCATGGATGGTTCTTAAAATGAAGCTTCAGTTAATTATCTGAGATTATCTATATTCTATAATAATAATATTATAGTGGTTCGTCTGCTGACTCTTGCTGAGGTATCAACCCAGCGGTTCGGGTTTGAACTCCCCATAGAAGAATATACACTGTGTCCCAATAAATCGAGACCCCTTTTTATAATGGGAATAAAACAGGCAAATCTTAATTGATTTTCAAAATTTTAAAACTGTTTTTATCCTGAGATAATTATCTTACACTGATTCAAATATGAAGTGTCTGGCTTGTATATTGACGTCACAATTACGTCATTTGCGTCAGAGAATTCCAATGTTAAGTACCAAAAAAGTTGTGTTCGGTACTTAACATTGGAATTCTCTGATGCAAATGACGTCATTATGACGTCAATATTCATGCCAGAAACTTCATATTTGAATCAGTGTAAGATAATTATCTCAGGATAAAAACAGTTTTAAAATTTTGAAAATCGATTAAGATTTGCCTGTTTTATTCACATTATAAAAAGGGGTCTCGATTTATTGGGACACAGTGTATATGCCTTCTTTATGTCCCATTTGCGCAGATGAGAGGATCAGGCGGCAAGGAAGAGGATTAAAGCACGACAAAAGTACTCAATATCAACTGGGGCTACATAAGTAGTGATCGTTACGGACAATTCTCCCTTGTAAATAAAGAATTTCTTGGTAGATAAATGCTAATTTTTTGGTACATTGTCCAAAGTATAGCCTATACCTACACGAGCATGCAGAATTGCAGATGCGAGTGGTTAATAATATTCATTACGAATGTCCGGGTCGTAACCTTTCACACTCAAATAACTAAAACGCCGTTTAAGAAAGGTCAGAGGTCAAAACGAAAGGTCAGAGGTGAAAGGTCGTTGAGAATTGCATGCTCTTTTTGCATTGACTTTTGATTGTCCAGTCTCTGATTGCATCGGCTTTGATTGCTGCACTGGTCAGTGGTCACTGGTCATCAAACAAAGGCAGTTATAATATATGGCCGAGCGGCGACTGGGAATGGCTGCCGCTGTTTGCGACTGGAATTGGTCGCGATATGGATCTGAGATAACTTCAGCCGACGACGACGTCATTCAAGCGACAACTGACGACGGCGTTCTATGGAATTATTGTTCGCAGCTAGAATATAATCGACGCATCATCGTCATCCATCAGGTGGTTCCATTGTCACCACCTGTTGTCCGGACAGTCAATTTCTCTGTCTCGCAGTCCAGATGTAGGCATATACGCAGCTCATCAATGATCATAGTCTGACTGTCATCATCAGCCTCTAACTGCAACAGGCTCAGTTCGTTCAGAAGAAATCACTGATGCGCATCATCTGTGCCCGCCAGCACAGAAGTGCCACGCGTTCCATTCAGACGCCGTCACGGTTGACCGGCGACTGGTCTTGAAAAAGAGAGACAGTCGTCTGTCCGAATTCTCGCCCGAAGGGGGGTCGACCGGGTGGGTGTCCTCCGAGGTGGGATGGTATGGTGGGGGGGGGGGGTGTCCCGACCGATCGGCGATCAGGTCTGATGGGAGGAGAGATAGATCATGGCGGCGCCTGACAGCGACGCACGTCTTGCACGTGACCACCGGAAAAACGAAGGAACATAAAACTGACGATTATTTGGCATCGGAAGCGGCTTCTTTGATCTCCTCTTCCTCCTTCTCCTCCTCCTCCTCCTCCTCCTCTTCCTCCTTCGTCACATCATGTGCCGACGCCGCCACAACCACCATCGCCACCACCACGCCTGCTGTTGTCGCCGAAATCCTGTGTGGTCTGTCATATACATACATGTATAGACAGCACATTGAGCAGATGATAGACCTACACTGCTCGTAGTGTAGACCTCTGTGCCTACAATGTGTCCATGTCTCAATAATTATGATCTATCTGAATAATTATTATTATGTGTATTGCACCTTTTAATGAGCAACTGAAAGGTGGTGAAACATGGTCATTGGTCATTCAACAGATCTTTGAAATGTGCAACTTGATGTTATAAGCTGACAATATTTCTCGATTTGAAAGATGCATTTGTATAATGCAGGCCCACATGTACAGTGTTGTACACACGTTACACGTATGTCGTACAGGCCTACGTACGGAATGCATGTATTGATTGTATTGTACCTAAGTGTCAGTGTTATATAAGCTTAGTGTTTAATCTAGACGTCTTTGGGGGGCTCCCCCGAGGAATTACTTCTCCTCAGGAAATACGATCGAAGATATATATACAACATTGCACAATGCGCATGTTTGTATTGTATATACATACAAAATGGCAGTCACCTTCCTCTGCGCACTCGTGAAACTGGACTGCGTTGAAAGTATATGGCTATAAGCCATGGTGCATAAGAATTTCCGATAGGACCAGAATCTAAAAAAGAATAAGTTGAAGAAGAACAACAAGAACAAGAACAAGAACAGGAAGAACAAGAAGAGCAAGAAGAAGAAGGAGAAGAAGAAGAAGAAGGAGAAGAAGAAGAAGAAGAAGAAGAAGAAGAAGAAGAAGAAGAAGAAGAAGAAGAAGAAGAAGAAGAAGAAGAAGAAGAAGAAAAAGAAGAAGAAGAAGAAGAAGAAGAAGAAGAAGAAAAAGAAGAAGAAGAAGAAGAAGAAGACGACGAGGAAGAAGAAGACGAGGAAGAAGAAGAAGAAGAAGAAGAAGAAGAAGAAGAAGAAGAAGAAGAAGAAGAAGAAGAAGAAGAAGAAGAAGAAGAAGAAGAAGAAGAAGAAGAAGAGCAAGAAGAAGAAGGAGAAGAAGAAGAAGAAGGAGAAGAAGAAGAAGAAGAAGAAGAAGAAGAAGAAGAAGAAGAAGAAGAAAAAGAAGAAAAAGAAGAAGAAGTAGAAGAAGAAGAAGAAGAAGAAGAAGAAGAAGAAGAAGAAAAAGAAGAAGAAGAAGACGACGACGAAGATGATAAGGACATTGAGTGCGACGATGGTTGTATACTTGAATTAGTATTAGAATTACCACTGACTGAAGGATGGAAGAATGGAAAGGACGGGTAGAAGGATGAAAAAGCGGTTGAAAGAATGGAAGGATGGAAGGACGGGTAGAAGGATTGAAAGCGGATGGAACTTTATGTATATATAATATATGGTCAGTTTAACGTTAGCTATGGAGGAGATAGTTGGTTTCCTGTATCAGATGTCTACTGCAACAACAGTTAACAGCTCTAATCCTTACAAATTAGATTGAAAATAATTTTAAATCAGCATTTGTGATGTAGGGGCCTAATCATTGTCTTCACTTACACATGTAAGTCCTCAGGAGTTTGATTACTGCTAACGTTATTACCAAATTTCCTCCAAGAACCCTACAGGTTGTGCAGAACCACAACTTTGGGGATGCCGATTTCAATTCTGCAAGTGACCCCCAAGCTGGCATATTGGTTTTTGATTAATAGAGCCAAGAACCAATAATTATTCCAATGTGGTGATAACATGAAGCTGTTATTGCAGGCTTCAATTTGCAGCTGTTTTTATATTAATGTCTTCGTTTATAGTTCATTTACCGATTTCTAGACAGAGTGTAAAGAAAACAGTTGTCAGCACGACAGACTGAAAAGTCTGGGGGAGGACGGACCCACGCTCGATTGAACAGGGCAGCGAGCACTCATAACCTTAAAGGTCAAATTTTTTGAACAAACAAGTGCAGGTATGTACGATGCGTATATATGTCTGCATCACTATGGCATCTCCGTTATCCCGAAGACGTCATAGATCTGCGTATATAGCACAATCGCACACTGTAATCACGGAAATGACAGACCCTTGAGTGACCGGTGCATGTATATGCATCCCAACGCATTATGTACTTAATACACATTATGTACGTAATGAATTGTTATACATATAGGTCTCCGTTTTTTATACAATCGCTGCCACACGCCCATTGTAGCGCTATTTCTAGCCTGATTCTGGTAATTGTCAAATTAATGGCAATCGCCAGGGGTATATTCGTGTCAAATTTCCCGCTTCTGCACTTGAGCGACTCATATTCACAAATCGTCTCAGCCTTAATTAATTTTTTTATTAAGGTTTGTAAATTTAAGACATGATAGATCGAAATAATTGTAAGAGATTCCTGATTTAGAGTAGGCCTAAGCCTTCAGGATACGTGCCAAGCATTTCTCGTGCGTATTTAAATACTTTGAGATGATTGCAAGCCTCATCGCCGTTGCCAATTCGCTGACAATATTGTGTGCTGGAATATTTGTTTGCTGCTATAGCAGACACCGTAGACAAGCGAGGCACTTGCATGAACCTGCGGTATGTGCCTTGGTGAATTGCTGAGTGGCGCTTTAGAAATATTCCAATTCAACAGCACTTACTCTGTGTTATTTGCAAAAAGCTTCTCCCAAATGTATGGTTAGTCGACAGTTTTCATGGAGATTAGGCATAAATGACGCCGTACAATTATTATGCATCGTCTGATTGTTTATACGTCATAGTAATGGTAATAGGTCTACGTCACGGTTTTCATAAGACCATTTTGACGATGTTAAGAAATATATACGAAGCGCTAAAATAGATTCGTAGACCTATAGGACCAGTGGCGCAACTAGGGGGGGTGCTGGGGGGGTGCTTGAGCACCCCCCAGGCTAAAAAGGTGACCCACGCAATTTTTCCAAATCCGATGAGTTTTTTTGGTGCGTGGGGGGGGGGGTAGGGGTCATTCGGTCTTTAAGATTACACAATCAAGCAAGTTCCTTTGGCACTCGCTACTTCGCACCATCGGCGCTTACAATAATAATTCTGAGCACCCCCCCAGGAAAATTTTCTGGTTGCGCCCCTGTATAAGACTAATACTGCCAATTCTAAGGGTCAATACACGAACCCTATACTAGGGCCTACAGTGTATAAGATCGCGCTCTTATAATACAGTCCATGGTCAGTCCTATGGCAATTCTGACCCTGGGCCATACACGCCAAACTCTGAATAGGCATACTAGACGCTGGTGCTGCTACTAGCCTAGTAGGCTACTACTAGTCTATACTACACTATTAGCCCGATACCGGTACGGCTCGGTCTTGTTGCTAAGACCTGAAACCTTTGAAGGGGTTCTGTAAAAGACCCATGCCGAAACATAGCCAAAGGTAGGGTTGCCATGCGTCCGGGTTTCCCCGGACACGTCCTCTTTTTTGGCCTCTGTCCGGGGCGTCCGGGCAGCTTTCGAGAAATGTGGCTTTTGTCCGGGTTTTCCTCGCCTGTCTCCCGATTGATCGATCTTAACTACTTTTCGGAAAATTAAACATTTTCCTTGTTATATACTATTCCGTTCCGTGAACTAAAGGCGCGTTCCAGCAATATTTAGGTCAATGGTATGATTACCATGCATGGGACTTCCGGTTCCAGAGGCGGGTTTTTCAAACGCATAAATATAACGCTAGGTAGGCTACACTCCACAATGTACAAATGATAATGGTAAATAAAAAAAATAATTTTTTCAAACTCACGAAAAAATTGACATAAAAATGCCGAAACGTGTTTATTTACAGACGCACTGAAAGCCCAATGCACAGGTTTTCTCAGCAGCCAGCCTAACGTGTTGAAGGCCATCAGTTTTGGGTCTGAACCCCAAGCGCAGTCTATGGTAAGTAAGTAAGTAAGTACGTAAATAAGAAATTCACTGTTTTTGTTTCTGTGTACAGTCAGTGACAGTCAGTGCTTAAAGTGAGGAAAAGATGTGCCCCTTACCTTTCCAGGCTGTGCTGGCCAATAAGTAGCAGGACGGCGTTCAGATTTTAAAATAAGTGCATGGACGCCGTCCATGACCGTCCTGCCACATTTTAAACCCTGGTGACAGTAATGTAATGTGTAGCCTACTGAACTGAAGTACTGAACACTCACTCAATAATGTTTAAATTGAAACTATGTACATTGTACATTTATGTACAATAAGAACAATATTTTGTGTAGTTTAATGTTATTTTTTGCACAACACTTGACATTGGTTTTTGTTTGTTTGTTTGTTTGTATGTGCACTTGTTTTAGCGCCCCTTCAAGCTCTCTCTACTCAGAGGCGCTCCCGATGCAGAGCGGACACTGCATCGGAGTTTCACGCCGAAGCGCTGAGCAATTGTAAGTGAAGGACTTGCCCAAGGTCCTTACGCGGCGAGGTGGATTCGAACCTCGAACCTTCCGGCTCCAAGGCAACGACGCCACCACTAGACCACCTCTGTAGCCAATCAGAGGCACTCCCAGTACGTTAGACCAAGAGAGTAAAATAGTCTTGAGACACCGAAAAGAGGCATTTGGCCCACCAGTTAATATGGAGGAACGCGTTGAAGGAGGAAGCTGTTTCCACAATGCCGGGCCAATGAGAGCAAAGGCACGCATTTTAGCCAAGGCAGTCCTAGCTCGCGGGACGAAGCAGCCTATAATATACAAAAGACGTCTAACATATACCGGGGCTTCGGAAATCGAACTCAGATCCGCCGATCGCCATGCCAGTGTGTCATCGAATGAACAACCGCCCCCCCCTCCGCGCCCCCAAAAATGACAGTACCGGGTGGGAGTCAGGGCTGTTTTTAAGGAATTTTTAGAACTGCACAATCTCTTCTTTCCCTTCTCAAACTATATGGTAAATTCTTATCTTATCTGACCATTTATGAAGCGCTTCTCGCAGCAAGAGCCTTTCAGAAGCGCTCCCAGTGCGTTCAACTTCAAGAAAAAGGCAAGATTTTGGACGAAAGAAAGATGAGGCTACACTACCAAAAAAGATGGCAGAGCGAACTGATGGGGTAAGCCGATTCCATAAAGAGGAATGAATGCAGGCAAATGATCTGGATTCATTCATTCATTATTAGAATTTATATAGCGCCTCTTCAAGAAACTACTCAGAGGCGCTCCCAGCCCAGCCACGACCAAAGAAAAAAAGATTTAAGAGACTTGAGAAATAAAGATTGACTAGACAGGTGGAGGAAATGAAGGTTTGGGGAAGGTCATTCCAGATTGACGGTCCCACAACCGAGAAGGCTCGGCGCTGTCTGGTGGAATCCGTGTGCCATCATTTGAACAAAGAGTCAATACCACCTCCATTTACGCAAGAATTCTTTTCATCTTCCAGCTTTTCTTTCAGCATCAACTATTTTTCAATCAATCAAACTTCTGTTAAAACGGTATTTATTTTTACATAACAATATTTAGGTAAAACGATTCTCATCAACTCGACTTCCATGTAACAAGAATTCTTTTCAGTCAGTTTGTATCTAATCCAACACGGGTGGACGAATCGTCCACCGACGATTCGTCCACTGTCCATAGACGAATCGTCCGCTTGACGAATCGTCCGTGTGACGAATCGTCCACTGACGAATCGTCCATGACGAACCGTCCATGACGAATCGTCCGTAGACGACACGTCCGCAAACCCTAAAAACCAATATCATTTTGTCAAAGTTTCTGGGGGAAATGTCAACCCTGGGGGGGAACTTTTCCCCTTCCAGAGACGTGTAGATTAAACACTGGCTGGTGAGGTGTGGTGTGACATGCCCCAGTACATGTTTTTAGGCCTATTTGGACAACATTAATTTTTTGCCTAATGCCTTTGCTGATTTCTTTAGGCTATACTATGCTCTAACCTCTGACTTAATTAGACTTAGTTCCCTATAACTTCGGATCTGGCTGGCCTAGTTAGCTAAACCGGTAAGCGAGAGCGGCATTCGTTTGTTGGATACAACGGACTGCGGTTCAAGCCCCGGGCTGGGAGTTGACACTCAGAGATTTAGATATCTCGGGCTATCACGTGTCGGACGCAGGGGCGCAAGCTCCTGCGGAGTGACCTTGGGCAAATTGCTTACCCAATCATTGTCTGTGGGGAAGGCAACGGGAAACCACCTCACTCACCTCATTCCCAAGGGCGTAAAGCCAACACAACGAACCTGCTTTTGGGCAGAGAACCATCAGCTTCAGATCCTCGCTTAATTATAGAAGGATTATCGCTAGAACAAGTACTCGTATGTTCTCAATTAAAAATGCAGGGCCTAGGAGGGAGGAACGGACGGACGGACGAATGGACGGACGGATGGAGGCATAGACGTACGAGGCGGGGGTCCAGAGGGAAAATGTCTCCATCCCAATTTCGGGCAAGTCTGCTTTTTAGGGCAAGCTGACCCGGGAAAATAATATGAAAACATTAGTAGAAAATCCCATTACAAGAATTATTTTTGGGGCAGAAGTGAAATCTTTGGCCCCCCACTGCTGAAATCTCCCGTACGCCTATGGATGGAGGGACGGACAGACGGATGGAGGGCGGGAGGGAACGGGCCGAATCCTAAAATTTTCGGGCAACGCCGGGTTCCCCAGCTATAGTATGTAATAAAGTTGTAGTCCCTCCCTCCATCCCTCCCTGCCTGCCTCCCTCCCTCCCTCCCTTCCTCCCTCCCTGCATCTCTCCGTCCCTTCCTCCCTCACGTGGGTGCCGTCTCTCGTGGGATAGGTTTTTTGGCTTTAAGAACATGAAGATGGTGTTGGCCAAAAATTAAATCGCTGACCTCTAGGCTATAATAAGAGATCGGTCTATAGAAAATTTAAAATTTAAAAAGTAGGCCTAGGCCTATTGATAATGACATCATTAGTAACGGTCATTCAGTTAGTTAGACGTGTAAAGATGGGGTATGATTTTTCTTCACGTCGGTATATATAATAAAATTATGCGGTAGGCCTACATGGGAAGAAATTGCGGTCGTCTTTTACAGGCAAAGCGACGTCGTGTGGTCGTTATCGAAGATTATTGCAGGGTCGAGCCCGTTGGAGAAAGATGCAACGCAAGACAAGATGATCAATATCATCAATTTTATCAACTAAACCGGCGATTATCACGAACAAATTACAAATAGCTGCTTTCAATCCTTATTAAATGTAATCGTAATCGTAATCTCCAAATTTCTAAAGCGCTAGCCTACTTGTAAGCCAAGTGCGGGGCACCAGCTTATTCACGAGCGCTGTGTTGAGTCAAAAGGGTTGTCCCTGAGAGTAGTCCGAGGTGGGCCGGGTCCAGCAGGCGAACGCATCGAATATGAACTTGGCCCTTGCAAGTTTGAGTCATCATGCGCAAGATTATCAAATGCACGAATAGCCTATGTTAGTAGGCCTACAATGTAAGATGTTTTAGTCATCATTTTCGTCAGCCTTCTCAATGCCATCTAGGTATTCGCACAGTAGGCCTATACGCCTATTGGCGTGTTCAAGGCACATGCACTCGCATGGTACACAAAGGGTACATAAAATCATCATGCAGCCTAAAGTTTGCTTATAGTCTTGATAATCTCTGATGCCTTAGGTAAATTTTATATTTGGTAGGCCTACTTTTTCATAAGAGTGCTGTTTTGCATCTGGCTATATTTAGGCTACTGGTAGGCCTACCTTATGTAACTGAAAATGACTCCTTTAATTTTCGCTCACAATTTATTAGCCTATCTCTATTGATTATTTAGTTATGTGTATATATATATATATGTATGTATTCACTGCTTTTCATAACTAATCGATGTTCCTGCAGTGCGTTTGCAGGTGGCTCATTAAAGTAAATAGCCTGCTTACTTACTTTACTTACTTATCAAAAAATATTCAAAGATGTTCGTATACCTGAGTGTCTTGAGTTTGTGATGTTTTTATGTGACGTCATATGTTGATGTTGATGTGACGTCAATATAAATAACAGGTTCGACTCGAGAGGATGATTATTTATGTTCCGTTAAATCTATATTGCATAATGGGATAAATTTAAATAGTTGGCTTTAAAATGTCTCTTTTACGCAAAGACAAGCCCGCAGTATCTGATGGTAAGCTGCTCTCGGTAAATCTTTAATAGTAAACTTCAAGGCCGTAGCCAGGATTTTATTTGGGGGGGGGGGGTGTTTCTCCGACACTTTTCTTTTGAGCGAAATTTTCTGACCTTTTTTAGTCATCGCCTGCTTTTAAAAACACGGCGTTCCAAAAGGCACTAGTTGCTGCGGTTATACATAACGCACTGTAGTTCTTGCATTATGTGCTAGTAAATGCATTATTTCATTTTTGCATTATTTCATTTCGTGGGTTGTCCAAACACCCAAAACACACCCCTAGCTACGGCCTTGGTAAACTTTCTTCCTTCAGTCTTGATTTCGCCGTAACATCCGGTGAAGCAACTATGCCTTAGTGTGGTCCTTAGCTCCATGTAAAAATATTTTTGCGGGAATTTTAAACGAGGCACCCTCCTAACTTATTCCTTTAGGTTAAAAAATATTAACACTGAAAATTTTGGAGGACTTTTTTGAGTTTTAGGGGTTGCTACCGGACATAACATTATCAATGTAAAGACACAGGCGAAGCATGGAATATCATATATTGTATACTATTACCAGTGTATGGTTGAATGCACAAATTAAAATAAATTATGGTGGGCAGTGGACCGTGTTGGGGGTGGACTAGTGGGCTGTGGACTGGTTTACTATTTGGGTCAAAACACATGCAAACGGGCATAAAAATGTTTTTCCAGTTTTAAAAAAGTTTTCATTATTGCATCAGTCTTTTTGTGACGATAGGTTTATTTCTTCACAACCAATAGCAGACTCTGCTTCTGATCCTCATTATTTATTTGAAGATTGTTTTACTGTTCTTGTTCACGAGTGCCAGTCCACGCTCTGTTATGTCGTTCACAACTTTCACTGAGCTCGCAGTGGCCTAACCTAACTTGAAGTTCTCGTCGTTTGACGAGAACATGTTGTTGGAGAAAATTTAATGAAATCCCTGTAATGCTGAAAAATCTTGGCAGGTTCATATGTCCAATAACGCCACGCATATCTGTTCTGTGCATCTCTCTCTTTAGCCCTCTGTAACCGTCCTTTGTCATCATCTAGTCCAGCAGCATTGTTCTTGGTCTTCCTCTTGACTTTTCCCTCTCCATTCTTCCTTCGATGATGTCTCTTACTATGGTGTCACTCCTCATGATGTGGCCAATCCAGTTTCCCCATAATCAAAGCTGGTCGACTGTATAGTGTAAGAATTGTGGAAACATAACTGGGAGAGAGGTTGGACCATTATCCACTTGGAATTGGGGGGGGGGGGTGAAAAACAGACTTTACTATGGGGCTCTAATAAAGACTGGGGGGTTGAAACCCCCAAACCTCCCGGCAATTTTCATCCTGGGTCGACACCCACTCCAGAAATGAGGACAGGAAGACGGTCTACTATTTCTTTACTGCAGATGTCTTCCAACAACTTCCCATCCCAGAGAACTGTTAGAGAAATTCCTGGTTGAGATTCAGCTTTCAAGTTTTCAGCAATTTTCTGCCGAGTCTTTATACGCTTCTTACGAATTGAAAAAGCAATTGAAATTGAACTCTGTGGAATTATTGCCAAGACATTGCATGCAGTGTGAGAGAGAGTAGACCTACAAGTATTGATTTTCTGTTACTCACTTTCCCCATGGCATTGTATACATGAAAAATCAAAATGAAGCGAAATTGCCGCCAAAAGATGCAATAGCTGTGAATGCATTATACTGGGCGATAATCAATTTCCGATCTTGGTTTGGAGATCTTAGGAATAGGCGTGATCTTGCGTTATTTCCATTGAGGGGAATAAATAAATTAGTTACAATAATGATTTCTGAAGGAGATAAGCTATGGGAATAGCGGGAAGATGGGTCATACTAGGTAGGAGCCAGGAAGAGACATCATCAGGCTTCATGGGCACAGCAAACACGAATACACGATATACATTAACATCAGACATAATGTCTTTGTAACTGTACATTTGGCCTCAGTAGTATGTAATACTCGTCAGTGGATATAGCGCAGTAATGTTGATTAAGGCTTTCAGCAGTATGTATGTCCAAAAATGTCCTTTCAGCAGCCTTGAAAACTTTATTCCGATGGTGTTCTTTGCTGGCTATGAATGACATAATTCTGTTCATATTACTTTTATTTGTTTCTATTTAATGTACTTCGATATGTAACTGGGTGCAGTGTCACCCAGATTATGTCTCATTTTCCAATAAACATATGTAATGCTCACGTGATTTTGCCATATGTAACATCTTGTAGTGCTCACCAGAAATGTTGAAACTAGGCCAATTTGTACAGTTTTCTTTGTTTAATCCTGCTAATTAGAAAACACAAAAGGGCACAGCATCGCAAGAGCACCTCATATTTTAAGTTCTCCACAAGTTATGAAGACCATTATTTTATATCAGTGCATTGCATAGTCAGCTATAGAGCACCTCTTGGGAATTTCTTGAAAGTTGTGAGACATAAATATGCCATTACATTACAAACCAACTTTTCTACTGCTGTATTATAGACTCGCAAAAGTAAATCATATATTACAGAAAACGGAAATTACCGAATGTAGCCCTTTATTTGTTGCAGCAGATGTTGACGGGAATGAAACAGCAGTCGAGCGACAACCTATTGTCTCGTTACGTGAAACTCCTGCTGTCGATTCAGACGAGAGGGAAACAGTGGGCGAAGGACAACCTATTGTCTCGTTACGTGAAACTCCTGCTGTCGATTCAGACGAGAGGGAAACAGTGGGAGAAGGACAACCTATTGTCTCGTTACGTGAAACTCCTGCTGTCGATTCAGACGAGAGGGAAACAGTGGGAGAAGGACAACCTATTCTATCGTTACGTGAAACTCCTGCTGTCGATTCAGACGAGAGGGAAACAGTGGGAGAAGGACAACCTATTCTATCGTTACGTGAAACTCCTGCTGTCGATTCAGACGAGAGGGAAACAGTGGGCGAAGGACAACCTATTGTCTCGTTGCGTGAAACTCCTGCTGTCGATTCAGACGAGAAGGAGACAGTGGGCGAACGACAGTCTGTTGTCTCGTTATGTGAAACTCCTGCTGTCGATTCAGACGAGAGGGAAACAGTGGGAGAAGGACAACCTATTCTATCGTTACGTGAAACTCCTGCTGTCGATTCAGACGAGAGGGAAACAGTGGGCGAAGGACAACCTATTGTCTCGTTGCGTGAAACTCCTGCTGTCGATTCAGACGAGAGGGAAACAGTGGGCGAACGACAGTCTGTTGTCTCGTTAAGTGAAACTCCTGCTGTCGATTCAGACGAGAAGGAGACAGTGGACGAACGACAGTCTGTTGTCTCGTTATGTGAAACTCCTGCTGTCGATTCAGACGAGAAGGAGACAGTGGACGAACGACAGTCTGTTGTCTCGTTATGTGAAACTCCTGCTGTCGATTCAGACGAGAAGGAGACAGTGGACGAACGACAGTCTGTTGTCTCGTTATGTGAAACTCCTGCTGTCGATTCAGACGAGAAGGAGACAGTGGGCGAACGACAGCCTATTGTCTCATCAAGCTGCTTGGCAGTAAGCTACTCTCTGAATATTCATTCATTCATTATTCATTAGATGAATTTATATAGCGCCTTTTCAAGCGTGCTACTGAGAGGTGCTCCCAACATCAGTACGGCCAAATAAAACTGTCTTAAGATGAGAGAGGAAAGCCTGACAATGATTTTTAGAAAGAGAGCAAAATGTCAGAGGAAGACCATTCTAGGTTGAGGGTCCTACCACTGAGAAAGCACGGTTCTCCATAGTGGAAGTACGACCAAAAGGTACTGAGAGCTGACTTTCTTCAGTCGAACGAAGGGAGGGGAAATGGGAATATCTAAGAGTGGAGCTACAGAGATTACAAAGGTAGGCAGGAGCAAGGCCTAGCATAGATTGTCAGTATTTCAAAACTTTGGGAATTGCATTTGTGGTGTAGTTGTGAATCCGTCAGCTCGATCCTTTTTAGATTTAGCTGCGTCTCCCATAAACTGCGATATTTGTCCAAACATTGTGTTCTTCACTGATATTCGATAGAAGGATAGCGGAATTTTCATTTTAAATGCATTGTTTCTTTGATCATGGGAGATTATGGTTCAGTATTCAGTAAATATGTTGCACTTTCCATTACAATCTGTGATTCATCATCGTGACTTCCACATTTCTAAAGCGTTGCACTCAAGTTAAGTGCAAGGGACCAGATTATTCATGAGTGCTTCATCATATCAGAGAGGTTGTCCTGAGATCTATGCCATATTGCCACAATGTCCTAATTAAATTGCCAGAGACATCAGCGAGAGCATACAGACCAGCGCTTTCTGTGGTTTCTTTGTGGACTAGGGAGATTGGGCCAAGGATGATCAGATGGATTATGATAAGAATTTTTGTAGAGGCGGAACTTAAATTTGGAGTGGATAACCTTTAGGGTGATGCATGCAGGCCGACGATGGTTGGTGATCACCGTATTGTGGGGGAAAAAAGAGAATTTGCTGAATTCAGATGGTTCTTTCCAGATTTGAGCTGCAGTGTGGGGCATGGAACGGTTGGGAGATTTGAGGCGAGTGTATAGTGTCTCGGGGATGGGAGAGAGAGAGAGGCGGATAGCGTCTAGCAGCGACTTTAGACAAGACTTTATATTTTTATTGCGCCGCCAGCTAAAAAAGATGATGATGACATACCACATAAGGTTAGAATTTAGATCAATAGCATTGTGTTCTGTTCCTGGCATTTCTCATCCCCTAATGAGTCTTAACATGACAAGCTAGCGCAGAGAGCTCCTCTGATCATTTGCGTGGCGCTTTATAAACAACATGTGAGCATGAAGTCTTCTTGCACTTAATTTTTAGGATAAACATTGCAAGTTCTCTTTCAGGATCTTTGATAATCATTTAGAGAATTAAATGAAAAGAAACGTAGTGTGCACGTTGAATACATGTAGCTCATCAAAGAAAGATGGGTAGGCTACAAACGCGCACCGCCATCTGAAAACCAATGGAGTAAAGCAGGGAGGCTGGTTCGTGAAGAATTCGATAGGGCACTGTAGCTAACGGTGGGACTTTGAATGGATGCACTCAGAGATCTTCAGTCAGTGTTCAAGTGATTTAAGAACAGATGTGATATGCTGATGCATGGGCGGATCGGTCACAGCTCAGACGAGAGAATTAGGATGAGTTGTAGATGCTAAAAGTTGATGCCAAGATTGCACCTGATCACCACCAGAGTCCGTATCTACAGACGGTGAGGGGAAGGCAAGAGTAGTCCAGCCGGCCGCTTCCGGGCCAAATCCGGGATCCTAGCAGCAGGGAGGACAGAAGCAGCAACCGTCCGCTCTTGTCGACGTAATACACTCGAGGTGCAATAATCCAAATTGAAAATGCACTTTCCACACAGGTAATATTGTTATGACAGTTATGAGAATAAAGTGGTTAGGTAGGCATAGACATGACTGTATCACTGTACCAGGTTCCACAGATAAACTCAGTACGTATTTTTTACTGTTCATGTGCAGATTGTAAAAGATCTCGAAATAAACGAACTGCCTTGGGAGCTGCTCGAGATTATTCTCATAAATGCCGTCATAGCAGAACTTCGCTCCAGCAGACTGTGCAAAGAAGCGTGGAAGGCCAAGTCTGATGTCATCGTGGCTGTCCTTGCAGACGTGTGCTTACGATGGCGTGATGTGGTCACAACAAGGTTGTTCAGGAAGAGACTCGACAAAGCAATACGTGAAGCAGGTTGGTTTATGAAATAATGATTATTAACATAACTAAATTTGTATGATCAACTGACAAATGTAATGGGCAGGGTTTTGAATATTTGAGCATGCGTCACCTTTTACAAATGTTCGATACTCCTCCTTATCCAGTGGTTCTCAAAGTGGTGGTCCGCGAACCGGCACCGGTCCGCGGAGTCCTGATCACCGGTCCGTGAATAAGTCTGAGAGTGAAAAATAAATTATAATTATGAATTTATATATTTGAAAGTGTGAAATTATTCGAATTGTAGCTAACAATTTATTCAAAATTCAGTCTCAAACTTGAAAAAACATTCCCAGATCCTTATTTTAACTTGCCAAATGGTTGTACAAACAATTTTTATTAATTAAAGAATCCCTAAAATAAATAACCCTATAATTAGTTTTTTTATACTATAGTTTGCTTTTGTTTGTGCTTGCCATTAAAGTTAGCAGTCTGCCAGCTTCCCAAATAAATTATTGCCGGTCCGCCGCCTACAGAAGTTTGAGAACCACTGTCCTTATCAATGCAACTCGATCCTGAAACTCGGACATAATGCTTGTTGACAATTGCGAGATCCATGTTGTGTGTGCAAGGGGCAGCCTCTTCTGGTTCGTTTATACACTGTTCTGTTCATTTCTGATTCTAATGATATTAAATTTAACATTACGTCGATGGTGCGGCCAGCACTCTGAGCGATACTTGAGGTTGAAAGGTGTTAAAGTGGTTCAGATGCATAGATACATGTAGTTACGTCTACATATGCTCCATCACTGCACTGATTGTTTACATTAGGCCTAATGTTGACAGAGTCTGCCCAGTGACACTTAAGATTCAAAGTAGTTATTTATGGCAGGAGGGTTGCATATTGAAGCTTTTAGCTTATCTATTTATTTTTGGTTTTAATGCCGGGAGCCCCATTGCATAATCATCATTGTCATCATCGTATAAAATGACATCTAATATTGCATAAAACATGGGACCTACATACATCTACTAGGGCTGCACTGAATCAGGGGTCATCACTATTTGGCCGAACACTAATAATGTGGCCAACTATTCGGCCGAATACGATTACGAATAGTGTACAAAATAGGCATGGGCGTCCGCAGGAATTTTTCCAGGGGCGCGCAAACTTTTAAACAATTTTTACATGGTCTAAATTTAATGGGTTGTCGAAAGCACTCCAAATTATGTTATGCGTCCAAAGAAAGATATAATTTATGTCCAACTTGTAGAACGCACCGATAATGACGTTGAAAATGACGTTGTAATAATCACAGCCAAATAATCTAAATTTATGTTCAACTATGCGAAAATTCCAGAGGGGCGCACTTGCGCCCCCTTGTGCCCCGCTGCGGACGCCCATGAAAATAGGTCTACAGACATGACTCGAAATTTCAAATGTACGCAAAGTTTCAGTTGAGTAAATCTTATGCATAAACTGTAAGTACTAAACAGTTTACTACATATTTTTTTGCATTCTTCTGCCAGTCTGTGTAAACTAGGAATGGAAATCATTGAACTAGACTTAGAAATTGTCAACCAAAGCATACATTAATTATGTTAATGAGAGTCACTCAGTCACCTGAGTCCACACTCTATAGCAGTCACATTTGCAGAAACGGATGTCATGTGACCACTATTCGTATTCGGCCCCACCGCTACTATTCGGCCGAATAGCTATTTGGCCCGCTATTCGGCTCCAAAGAGAATACGAAGCGAATATTTTTGGTACAGCCCTAATATTTATGCATACTGGTACATATGTACACTTACAATCTGTGACACAGGCTTCAGCAACTCATTCTCATTCATTCATTCATTCATTCATTCATTCATTCATTCATTCTAGGGACTTGTTTAGTGCTCTCTCCAAGAAATCTATCTGCTCAGAAGTGCTTTCGGCACTGCCACGGATGAAGAACAAAGACGAGTGGTTTATAAAAAAGGGATTGATTGGTCAGATGTAACATGCGCAACTCCAAAGGGAGATCATTCCAGATCAAGGGGCCTACAACCGAGAAATTCGGCGTTGCCTTGCAGCCAGCAAACCCGTGGGATATGGAGCTCTCCCCAATTGCGGAGTGAGGAGCCTAACACACTACAACGTCGAACACTGGGCGGCAGAGATTGCGCAAGTAAGATGGAGCGCAACCGAGGATGCAGGGTGAAACCAGAGCAGCAATCCGATATGAGATCCGTTGTCCTGCAGGCAGCCTATGCAACACATTTCGCATGTAGAATGAGACAGGGGACTAGTAACGAAGGCATGCAAGAGAACAACTAGATGATTGTCATGACGAAGAGAGTGAACAATCACCTGGAGCTGTGGGAAGATGATAGTATCAGCTTTTGGAGACTAAGTTCGCAGGTTGAAAAAGACATATTTCCTAGTCAATGTGACATCCAGATCGGGGGACCGTGAATGTGGAACTAATCTTTGGAAAACGAAGGAGGCTGCATGGAGGAAATTAACTATCTCTGGTTGGCAATGTCCACCCAAGAAAAATGCAAACTTACAGTCAGGAACATCTGGCACACAATTGGCTGATGGATGGGAATGAATGTAAGCTTGAACATCATCAGCAGAGAGTTGGGGCAGGAATCCATGTGATTATGGTTGAGGACAGAGATCGGTGGCATAGACAAGATGCAAGAGATAATTGTTGATTTTTTATTTCTATCATCATCGTTATCGTCCTTGTCCTTATCGTTTTCACTTTTCACCACCACTACCATTTCCAAAGCAGTTTTCTGAAAATAAATAGGTTGACACTAGTGAATAATATTTTAGTACTGATTACTATTGTGCTTGTGATCAGTGCAGTCTGTCTTAAACAGTGGCGTAGCCAGGAATTTCTGATGGAGGGGGGGGGGAGGTTATGACCGGATGCTTGTTTTTTCTTCTTATATAGGTGGATAAGTAACCTTTAAAAAACGTTTTTTCCTAAGCCAATGGAGGGGTTTAACTGCCAAACCCCTCCTTGTCTATGCCACTGGTTTTAAAGAATTTTCGTCTTCTAAGGATGATCTTATTTGAAATATTACTTATATTTAGCGTGATATGCCAGTGATCTATTCACTTATCTAGAACACTTTCCTCACAGTGTGCCTACTTTATATTTTCCTCAGCATGGTAGTACATTACACGTGATAATATAATTAAGAGAAATTTTCCTTATATGCTACACAGCATTTGTCATTTTAATTGCACACTGTTGCACAGCTACCATGATCGCAGACTGATTATCTTTGTTTTAGTTCAGGAGCCGATTCGTCTTTATGTTGTCGATCGAATTCCCATAAGGTGCAAAGTTATAGACATAGCAAATGTTCACGACGACGTCTACGTCCTTTGCAAACCTCATATTGGCCAACACATGTTCATCAACAACTACGACATAAAGGAGATGCAGCATATAAAGCGAACACTTCAGCTAATAGGTCTCAAGCCGATCTGTATTGCTGGATCTGACTCAGCAAACTCTTTGTACATTTTGAATAAGCACACTAATGGTTTGAATATTTGCGATGTTGGCAAAGACAACAAAGAGGCTTCTGATGTAATATACTGGACAAGTTTGCCTGCCACGTCCAATGCAAAACTGTCGGTTTCGCATGCTGGTCAAATTCTTGTCTGTTGTCAGCAGCCCCCCAATCCAGCTATTCTTCATGTGTATAACTCTGACTGCTTACTGATTCACCACATAAACCTTCCATATGGAACCAATGACTTTCTAGATATGATTCCAAGTCCAAATGGTAACATCTTAATCTTGTCTCACAATAACCAATTAGCAGTAAAGACCACGGAAATTGACCTGAAGGGAAAAATTATCCACCAGAGGCAATCTGCGATATCTGCAAATGGGGCAGCTTTGTTGGATAGATACGGTACAGTGGTGCTTGTCACACGACTGAAGCGCATGGAAATTTTTGATTATCAACTGAATATAATTGCAAGCAATGACCCTTCTAATCCTTTTGGTTTTTCTGACAACAGCCCTGCTTTTGACCCTTTGCAGCACCTCCCCACCCCATCACTCTTAATCCACACATCCGTTCGAAGCTTGTTGCACTATCATAAAGAGCGTGAAGAACTTTTCTGGCTAAATTACGACAAAGACATGAACAGCACTGTAATAACCGTGTTCAGATTAAGAGACATTTAATAAAGTAAGCAGAGATTTAAAGACAATGTACAGTGACTGTAAGTTTTATTCATTATTGTTGATTCTTCACTTATACTGTGGACTAGATTCTTATTTGGGTTTTTAACATTTCATTGGTTTTCATGTGCTTTAGATATGAACACCAAAATCCTGTGTAGCAGAATATGTTATGTTATTTCTATTAATTACTTGTCTGTAACATGTTGAGTTTCTGTTATCCAAGTTATGCATCTCTGACCATGGATGTTAATGTATATTAATAACTTATGTAAAATATGTAACTATTAACATATTCACGAAATATGTAAATTGAAGTAACTGATTTAATGGATTATTGATGCTTAGACAAATGCTGAGTTGTTCACCTTATAGAACAATTTGAGCGATCTTTGCTTTGAACTGTAGTCCGTGGACTTAATATTGTTTCAAACAGCTTTCAAACTGCTAGTGAAATTTACCAGGCCAAGAGTTCTGTTAACTAATTTTTGAATTCAGTATTACTTTCTGTGAATGCAGTACTTTGTGTTTGGTGAATTTTTAAATATCAGTTATTGTTTTGGTGTATTGAGTTTGAGGGTTTGAATAACGTCCCTGATTATTATTTTTACTGTTCTCTTTTAGTCTTAGCAATATTTCTGGTCTGTTTAACATTAGCATCAGTTGAACTGAAGATATGCATTCCTAATTTATTGCATTGTATCTATAAATTTATATATTGCTCTTTCAGTGTACACTATAATATCAAAGGCGTTCCCAGTGTGAGAGACCAATTGAAAGTGGTTTAAGACAATGGAAATAGGCCTTTGTATTGCCAGTTAAATAGAAGGAGTGTGTGGGTGGAGGGAGCTGGTTCCACGTGCAGTGTTGATCTAGTGTGATTAGCATTATTCGTTATTCTAATGTAGACAGAGTCTGGTGTTTTAGCTATGCCAGTTCTTACTCGTGGGACATTTGAAAGAGGTATGCTAGATACAGCCTACGAAATCGTGCTAAAGCTGCCTTGAAGTAAAATGTAATTGTTGATAAATAAAACTAAAACAATTTCTATGCTTGTGTGGAGGTTAATCACTTTGAGTTGCACCTATGAAATACTTTATCATTGAGTTGAACTGTATAGGCTAAATTAACTGAAATTTTTATTCTGTCTGATGCAGATTTATACCTAAAAGGGTATATGGTATTTGAAGTCTGTGATTATAGAATACCTTTATGCAGAATTTCTTAAATGTCATAAGTGTTATTCAGTTTTTGTGTTATATAGGTATAATGTAAAATGCTATTGATTGTTAGAGAGCTGCTTGAGATTGTGACCAATATACGATGATAGCGACCGTGGTGGAGGTTGTTTGTTTAATTGATTGATTGATTGGTTGGTTGGTTTATTGGTTGATTGGTTGGTTTATTGATTAGTTGGTTGATTGATTGGTTGATTGATTGATTGGGTGGTTGGTTGATTGATTGAGTGATTGATTGGTTGGTTGATTGGTTGGTTGATTGATTGGTTGGTTGATTGGTTGGTTGATTGGTTGGTTGACTGGTTGATTGATTGACTGATTGATTGGCTGGTTGATTGATTGATTGATTGATTGATTGATTGATTGATTGATTGATTGATTGAGTGATTGGTTTATTGATTGATTAAACATTTTGTTTAACTTCTGACTCCCAATGGTTAACCTGCATTGCAGTTTTTTTTATTATCACAGATTCACAGTATGGATCTAGGATTCTATGTGCATTTGAATTAAATGCATCTTTTTGATGTAGGCCTATGATTCCATTGGTACAAATAAATATATACAGCTCCCAACCTCCGACCCACCCTGCTTCGCCCACCCAACCCTCACCCCTCTGGGATAATCGGCCTTGGTTCTCCCTCCACTCGGCCCCTGCGTTCGGGTGTGGGCTGGTTGGGGGCGGGCGGGGTGTTCCTCTGTCTCTCTGAGGTATGAACTGAATAGGTGCGAATCTGTGACCGTAACCGGCGTTGCTCTGTCTGCATAATTATAGCTGGACGGATAGATGGATGCATGGATGAATGCATGGATGAATGCACGGATGAATGCACGGATGAATGCACGGATGAATGCATGGATGAATGCACGGATGAATGCACGGATGAATGCATGGATGAATGCACGGATGAATGCATGGATGAATGCATGGATGAATGCACGGATGAATGCATGGATGAATGCATGTATTAAATGCATGGATGAATGCATGGATTAACATTTAAAGGAATGAGCAAATAGACGCATGCAATGCATGCATGTATTCATGGGCTAGCCTAATGGTCGCATGGATTAACATTTAAATGAATGAGCAAATAAGTGGATGCATGGATGGATGGAAGCAGATATGTGGTGCCTTGAAACTGGAAGGTATCCGCGGGTGGCCGCCGCTCATGCTTCTTTTGAAAAAATCTCTTGGTATGCATACCACGACCCATTGCCCCCCCCCCCCACAATAAACTGCGGCCGAAATCTTATTGTTTAAGACAAAAGCTGATGCAATTGATTTGTATGTGCACTTGTTATAGCGCCCCTTCAAGCTCTCTCTACTCAGAGGCGCTCCCGAATGCAGAGCGGACACTGCATTGGAGTTTCACGCCGAAGCGCTGAGCAATTGTAAGTGAAGGACTTGCCCAAGGTCCTTACGCGGCGAGGTGGATTCGAACCTCGAACCTTCCGGCTCCAAGGCAACGACGCCACCACTACACCACCGCCGCTGAAACACTATTCTTTTTTATATTACTGCAGAGTCGTTCCTTCTCTGTGGTTGGTCCAACGACCTGGAAAACACTTCCTTTGACTGTTGTCAATTTCACAAACTGCTGAAGACTTTTTTCGCTTGATCTCGGCCGGGAACGTCTCTAAGTAGGCATCTTGAAACGGCGCTATATAAATTCTGATGGATTGATTGACTGAATGATTGATTAAAATAAACTTCTAATTTCATATCCGAAGATAACGTAGCCTATAAGCCGAGGCCTACTTCTAATTCATGGTCACACCTTTGTCCAAACTTCACACATTTTACTTATTATCCATAATTATAATCTTCAACTCCAAAAGTCCATAATTATTATTTCCAAAGCTGAACTCCAAAGCTAATCGCGCGACGCCAGCTTATTCACTGGCGCTGCATAAATTGTCAGAAGTGGTGTCACAAAATCTATGTGTTTCAGCCTTTGCAGAAATACACTGAATTTAGCTCACAATTTATTGTTTCCATGCATAGAATGTAAATTCATTAGCAGTCGTCAATTAGCAATATTGTGACGTTGGAACTATAATTAGGCTAATTGGTATTAGGCTACTGTAACTGCTCTGTTATTCTTTCGTTACTCGGCGAACCAAAGCATTAGGATCTCATTGAGCAAGCAGGTAAGAGACTTGGGAATCTTCTCCAGCAGGTCAACTCCGTCAAAATCATTTTCCAGGCACTCCAGTTTCTCCTTCAGAAGTCTTGAGCCGTCTTTTAGAATGCTGTAAGCAAAGTAAACCAGTTAGTCGCATGATATGTTCTTATAATTATTGCTTTTTGGTTTTATCTGCTGAGTGGGGCGCGGTGGTGTAGTGGTTACGTTCGTCGCCTTGCAGCCGAAGGGTTGCAGGTTTGAATCCGCCTCAAGCCGCCGCGTAGGGACCTTGAGCAAGTCCTTCACTCGCAACTGCTCATTCGCGCTTCGGCGTGAAACTCCGATGCAGTGTCCGCGCAGTAGTCGGAAGCGCCTCTCTGCAGTCTCTTCCACCCTCTCCGGTTTGCTGATCGACTTGATCTCCGATAGTTCCCGGGAAAAGACTACCATGGCACAACAACACGTCTTTGCCACTGTAGGCCCTCCTATGTGGAATGACCTCCCTCCCACTACCTCTCCGAAGTAAGATCTTATTGTGAGTATATCGTCTTGAGCCATTCGCTGCTTAAGTCTTTCTTATTTTTGCGTGGCTGTCACGCTGAGAGCGCCTCTGAATAGCAAGCGCTGTAAGAGGCGCTTTACAAATGCTCATATAGGCCTACACCCTATATAGGAATAAACCCATGAATTGAAATAGCTGAACTAAAACATGAGCATGTTAGTGTCCTTGGTTGTCCAGCGTTGATCCACCCTTCGGTCAGTGGACCAAGCTGAACTTCAGGTTCCCCGCTCACGGACTGCATGCTATCCGACAGCGCCGTTCATTCTCGGCTGCTGGTCCTGGACAACCTGGAATGGCCTTCCTGTTACACTGCGCTTGTTGCCTATAGGGATCACTCTACTCTGTTCCTCAAGATTAATGATCAAAACTGTCCTATTCAGCCGTTGTTGGGCTGGGAGTGCCTCTGAGTAGCCTACCTCGAAGAGGCGCTATATAAAACTTCTTAAATAAATAAATGTGGGTAATGTATGGCTGAGCTCACGTACAGGTGATGATGTGAGGTCATTCGAAACGATGAGGATGCTCTGATTCTGCTGCTGCTGCGTCTGTTGCTGGTGGCGGCGGCTGAGAAGCAACAGGTGTGCCGTTAGTCTGCAGTGGTGCCTCGTCTGCGACTGACGACAATAGATTCCTTGCAGTTCATCTCCGATGTCGGCCAGACGTCGACCCACACTCGCAGCAACATCAACAGTCGACATCAACTGCATCTCACTGCTACAATAATATTATATGCGTACACGTATTCGTACAAGTGTACACACATAATCAAATAAGTCAATGCACGGAATGTACCGGCGTTTACATAATTAGGCTATTATATAAAAACATGTCTTCGTATTCGTTCATGCATGCATTTGCATCTACAAATTCTACAAATGCATACATGAAGTGGGACGCGGTGGTATAGCGGTAAGTTCTGTGTCTTGTGACCGAAAGGTTGCATGTTCGAATCTACCTTAAGCATGGCAGTCCTGATCTGGGAATAAAGTGGCCAAGCCGATTTAAGTGGATTGAGCGAACTGGCAAAGAGGGAACGAAGCATGGGAAGATACTTTGAGGCAACCCAAAATATCATGGAAGGACGGGTGGGCGGGCAGGTGGAAGGAAAGACGGACGGACAGATTACACGTGTACGTATCTTACTCGATATATGCCGCGTCTAAATGTCTGATTCGACGGAGATGAGCCAGCATCATCATCACCTGATATATACAGACATACAGACAGAGCTATAGCTGCTGCACGGAAGTGACTTGCGTCCAAGATGCACTTGCTTCTCCTGCAGGGTCAGCCCCGCGCCTCAGCCTCAGCTGCAGCTGCAGCGGCGACGGCGGCGGTGGCAGCCGGTGCCATTTTAACGATGGAATCCTCACAGAAGTAATTATGACTTATCTCGATCGCCGCTATTCTGCAACAGTTCTGAGTGGATAAAGATGTTGCAAGGCCCCCATGCAACATCAGAACCATCTCAGCCGCAGAAACAGCAGAATCATCCTCACTCTGCAGCAGCAGCAGCAGCAGCATCCGCAACAGATTCTGAAATCTGTAGAGATGTTAAATAAGAACCGACTGACCGGGTGGTGCACTTCGTGGAACTCGAGTATGTACAGCGGCGGGAAGGGGGTGGCGGCGGCCGAAGTGTCTGAACTGACCGCCAGGTGCGCCACCAGACCATCCATCCAGGTGACCACCGCGGCACTGCAGAGTCTGTTCGCTTGCGTACTCGACCGTGGTGCACCGAAGCCTAAGGAAAACGAGATGGACCAGATGGACAGATAGACAGAGCAAGATAGAGCAGTAAACAGAGTAAGACACAGGGAAACACGGGAGGAAAGAAAGTTCGCATACAACAACACAGAGGATGAGAGAGAGAGAGGTAGAGCAAGAGAGAGACAGACAGACAGAAAAAGAGACAGAGAGAGACAAACAGACAAACAGAAAAAGTGATAAAGAGAGAGACAGAGACATAGGCAGACAGAGAAAGAGAAAGAGAGGGGCATGCAGAGAGACTAACAGAGAGACAGAGTGAGATACAGAGACAGAGAAAATTATGTCCTGGGAAGGAATGAAGGGAACAGCGTATACCCTATAGAGTACACGTTGCAAGTCGCGCTTAGATCTAAAAGAACACTGATTATGCAGTTATTGTAGAACGTGAAACTGGTGTCCTCCTGCCTTGTCAGCTATTGCAATTATTCGATCCAAATGTGACGTTGAGTCCTCTGAGCATTTTATGTATTTGAAAATTTAATGGAATTTGCTGTCACTGACTTAGCAAAACCCTATATTATATGCTGCCAGAGGGACATCGGTCGTAAAATGTGAACAGAAACCGTATTAGACTCATTCCTGAGCAACGAGAGTAAGCTATAGACGAATAAAGAAATTAGTATTGTTATTAATAAGCATAGCCTATATTCAGTTATTCATCACTTCTATTTTAGGCCATAGTGTTAAGCCGAACCCTCTGCTGTAAAGCCGATCTGCGTGTCGTGCTATAGTGGGCCGTATTTCGTATAACCTGTATACCTGTAATCATTCTGCGGTTTGTCAGATTGAATGTT
>OX243812.1:29546573-29581573 GCA_945859605.1 Lumbricus rubellus | reverse complement strand
AATTTATCTGTCTTCATCAAAATCAAAATCAAATCATTTATTTGGCAATCATGCGAAAACAAGAACAAATCATTTAATCCGTTAATCGTACAAGCTGCTATTCATTCGTTCGTTCAATATCAACTTAATTCAGTCACTCATTTCATCCGTTCCATTCTTCATTCACTCTTTCATTTTTTCAATATATTTTTCTTTCTTGTCATCTCATAATTAATTAGTTCATTTGTAGGCTACATCCTCGAGTGACCCAGTCTCATTTCCAATCTTGCAACTCCGATCATCATCACATAACAATAATATAATATATGTAATATATTATAATATATTAGGCCTATATTCATCAATTCATTCAGTCTCCTGTTTTCAATCCTTCCATCGTCAGTTTTTAAGTCTAATGAAATAATTAGGCCTATGCCATGGATCCATCAACTCCACTTCAGTTTTACTTTTCATTTTCATGCGCAAAGAAATGGCCTTGCACCGGAATCAGTCTCTATAACAGCAGCCGATCGCACTTGCTTCAGTCGCTTGCATTGCTCCTTTGGGTGTAATATTCGCGGATGGCTGACTCTGGTCGCGGCTAATAGCCAGGATATTAGGTGAGATGAAAAGGATTGAAACGGAAAGAGCGATGAAGTGGAACAAGAGACGAGACATTTCAAAGAACCCGGATTGAATACAACAACTTGTGATTGTGGTATTTTCTAATCAAGAACAGGTTTCTTCGTATTAATTAAACAAGTTGAAAAAGTACGGATATGACAGTTGTGGTCGAACGTGCTTTATTTAGAAAGAAAAGGCAAAGAATACTCATCGAGTATAATGGGGTTTACAGGCTGACTGACGGAATGGAAAATGAGTGATTGATTCACTGACTGACTCACTTACCTACTGTATTTATCAGATTGCTTTATATTATTGTCTAACTCTTTTTATAAACTACTCAAGACTTTCATCTTTAGCCGTGCCTATTATGTCGGGAGCACCACTGAATAACTACCGTGCTGGAGCGCTATAAAAATTCTTTAAATAGATAGATAGATAGTTAGACAGACATATACAAAAGCATAGACAGACAGACAGACGGACGGACGGAAACAAAAACGTTTTGCCTTCAACCGTTTGAGTTTATAGGATGCCCCGAGATTATAGACCTGCATCAGCGACGTAAACTTATAGGCTAAGCTTATATACCGATACATATAATTATGCACGAATTCAGCGTCCATGTGCATAGACTCTTCATGAAAGAGGGAGGGAGCGTCATCCTTTTTTCGAATGCCGAAGGTATAGAGTGCAGAAGAAGTCTTAGCCTATGTATATGTTACAGGCAATGTGTAAAATCAGGGATTTTGTAAAATGCCTGAAATTTTTAGGCAATTTGTAAAATCCCCAATTCACTCGGGCACTTTATACAATCCCTGGAAAAAACAGGGATTTTGTAAAATCCCTGAAATCTGAAGCTGAAAATTTGACAGATTGCCTGAAACCCAAATGAACATAATCGTTGTTTATTATGGAAACAAGCCACTTAAGTTTACTTCAATTTAATTTTTCGAATTTTAGTTTTTAATTTTCAAAGTTAATTAGTTAAAGTCAACTATAATACATTAAATTTTTTTCAAATTTGTAAACTGCTATGAACAAATCGAATACTAATAGCACTACCACTTACATTTTAAAAAGTTTAATACTACATAAAATTACTTGTCGAGACCCCTCCTGAATGTTTCTTCTAAGTTCAGTTCCAAATTCATTTTTAGTTCAGTTTTTAAACGGCTACATCAGTTTTTGTTTACACATGACGTACTCGAATGACATCGACTGTTACATTTGACCTTTGCTTTGAAACATTTGCACCTATTTGTCTTGCAGCGTCCAGTCCCTGAACAGTTGCATTTAAAAAAACCTTGCCCACCACATTTGGATTCAAATTGAACAGCACTTCGAAGTCCTACTTCCTGTTCTGTTGAAATGTCATTGTTAGTTAGTAGCTTGTGGGCACACAAATCAAATTGATTACGGGAGTATTTCCCGGACAACATTCCAGCCCTTACAGCGATTCTGTAGAGGTCACTGTTTTCTTATCGGCATTGTACATTACAAGCAACTGTTCCTTAAATTTTACCTCTTGAATATTATGTTCGCTATCCATTTAGTTTTGGTCGGAGCACCAAAAAGGTTCTTATAGACAGAAATTGTTTAATTTAAATTCAATTTCGGTAATATTAAAATTGCTGCGACAACAAATCACTGATATAAAATTAAATAGACAGGCTGACTTATGGCCCGCAGAACTATATAGATATAATAAACCTGGATATTAGAATAACCATACTTACTTACTTACTTCAATATTTCAAAGGGAAAGTGAGTCGCAACAGTCGATGGCAACGTTCAGTTATGTTCGTCATTTCGTTTCAGGCAATCTGTCAAATATTCAGCTTCAGATTTCAGGGATTTTACAAAATCCCTGTTTTTTTCAGGGATTGTGTAAAGTGCCCGAGTGAATTGGGGATTTTACAAATTGCCTAAAAATTTCAGGCATTTTACAAAATCCCTGATTTTACACATTGCCTGTAACATATACATGCAGGGCGTTTAGCAAGAAGCCACCGACGTTCAACAGTCGACATTCTGACCAGACTGCAGTCGGAACTGTTCTTTGTCTTCAATCGGACCATACATGAATAGAGCGACGTATTAAACGGAAGGACCTTAATTCCTTCTCTAAATAAACAGATAAGTAAGTCGCATTTGCACAAGAATTAAGAAGAAGATGCCTTTATATTATGCATGTCTTTTCTACACATACATGCATTGGTCTACACTCTACAGACGTTGGTCGGATTAAGAGTCTGTCACCGCAGTTGAACGGCAATAAAAAGAAGAGACATCACATTAAGACGGACATTTCGATTTTCAGACTCTCACAGTCGACACAGAACAGAACTATCCACATCGCTGGAATGTCGACGAATTAACGCATAGTCTGCACGACAGGCAGAAAGACAGAAAGGCAGACATACAGACAAGCAAACCAGATAGGACAATAGATATGCAGGCATACATGAACTGGTAAGTATATAGGCAGACGAGTGCAGAGGATGAATTGGCATGCAGTATACATGCATATATATATACGCGGATGCAGTGCAAAGGCCGACGTGAGGGCGTGAAAGTTAAGCAAACAACCTACAGTTGTCGACTGTTGCAGATTCCGTCTGAACTGCAGTAGACGCCCCTCACTTGGCACCGATGGATGGATGGATGCAGATTTAATGCACTGCGCCAATCATCACTTACAAGCCAACAATAGATGGTTTTAAGTTTTGGACAATTCGTAAATGCACTGCACTCCGCACTAGCAACTCGAATAGACGGCACATGATTAACGAACACCAAACACACACACACACACACATACACACACATCATGCATCTAGACAAGAGACGTGTACAGATATTAGCAGAGACGACCAGACTGACAAAGAAAGAGACAGACAGGCTGAGAGGTGACATTACTAGTCGACAGACTAAATACGACAGTCGTACAGAAACCCAGAGGACTGAAAACATAAGTAGACTATACAGCCAAGCAAAAATAAAACAAGAACATGAAGACTCGCAGACAAGAATACGAACAAGAACAGGAAGGTAGGAACGGGGGAGATCTATAGCAAGTACTAGCAACAGCCAGACAGACAGACAGCTAAACAAACAGACAAATAGGCGCACAGACAGATAAACAGATAAGGTTTTCAAGCTAGCTATACAAATGACATAATAGTCGTGTATGTGTGTCAGAGAGAAACATGTAGAATAAGTGATTAAAAGGAAGACCCCACACACAGAAATGTATCCAAATAGACATAAGAAACCTAATGGAAAGAGACAGGCACACACTCATGCACCCAGGAAAGAGACAGACACACACACACACACGCACACACTGACACTACTATACAGGGACAAATAAAACAGATAGCGGAGGTTGAACTGACTGAAGTGATTAGTAGCGAATGACTGTACCACTGTAGCTGTGAAGGCGTCAAAGAACTGCAGGGTCATGCAGTGCACCGTTAAGTGTCGACTGGCTGGCAGGCATCAAACAGGCAGCAGACAGGCACGAAGGCAGCTAGATAGGCAGACAGGCACACAGACAAGGACAGACAGACAGATAGAATAGCATGTAGACAGACAGGCATGTATACCTTTTCGTTTCGGTGTCTTCTACAGTCTACACAACTCTTCCCTATAGCACTGCTTGGTTGAGTATGCATTGTGCATAATATGTGCACAGTGCATGTATCATGAGACGGAATGTACACAACATTTAGTGGTACACGCTATAGTTTATAGTGTCTCTGTATTTTCATATAGCTCCTTTTTCGGACCTCTCCCGCATGCAGACCACTGAGCTTGCGTGATTGTTGGAAGCTGCGGAACGCCATTAAAGAACTTTCCAATACCTGAGGCTTTATAGGAGGTCAGCTACATGGACTAAAGGACATAGAATAAGAAGCTCAAAAGTCAAAGAGAGGCACATTGACAGATGTAGGCCTACAAGACAGATACTCAGTTGACCTGTGTAAGATTCTAGGACAAAATGGTAGCGGACAAAATGGTATGGACAATATGGTATTGGGATAAAATGGTAGGCCTATTAGAAAAAAATGTTACGTACAAAATGGCACGGACAAGATGACACGGACAAAATGGTATGGACAAAATGGTACTTGGAGAAAATGGTAAGGATAAGCGTAAACCGCGTAAGCCTGCAGCTCTATTATTGCGCGGAATAAATTACTGCAAAGAGCGACATTGTCTGAAGTAATTGTTTGAAGCCTTTCACAGATCCTATTACATTACCTTCACTGCTTCAAATGCTATTCTTGAATACTCAGCTAACCACTAATTTAAAAGAACAAAGATTTCCAGGAAGAGTGTATCACAATAGCCCAGTCTAAGTTAAGGAAGGTAGCTTACGGATGTAGGCTATGTTGTAAAAGTCGCAGTACTTTGAGGATTTACTTTATAGGGATGGTGCTGATAATTGACTGAATGAGGATGACAACAGCAATATCTTTCATAATGATGATGTTGATGATGGTGATGTTGTTGATGATGTTGATGATGGTGATGATGATGATGATGATGATGACGACGACGACGATGATGACGACGACGACGACGATGACGACGACGACGATGACGACGACGACGACGATGATGACGACGACGACAACGATGATGATGATGACGACGACGACGACGATGATGACGATGACGACGATGATGACAACGACGACTCCATAATTATATAGTAGCGACGAAATGTGTCGATCGTCTGCGCTGCAGCGATTGGCCAGCGTCGTCCAATTCGTCTTCAGTTGGAATGAGCGGCGAGAGGCAGAAGCTGCGACTGACTGACAAACAGTCATCACGCATTATTCCTCAGCAGCAATCCTCATCGCCACATCCACATCCACCATCGCCACCATCGTCGTCGTCGTCGTTGTTGGCCTGCCTTAACCATCGACGGACTCGACCAGCCAACGCAACGACGGAGGCCGTCTCTCGTCCGCCCGCCGCCCGCCCGCCTAAGCGGCCGCCCGTCCGACCGCCCGTCCGCCGCCGTCGGTCCACCCGCCCTCCCACCTCCGCCACCGCCGCGGCGGCAATCGTCGGTTCACGGCTGCGGCTGACGAGTCAAATCGCGTCGGTCAGCTGTGATTGGATTGCGACTGTGAAGCGAAAACGCAGACGACGACAACGACGACTGCTGATCAGAAACAACGTTGCTGACTGTCAGCGACTGACGAA
This sequence comes from Lumbricus rubellus, assembly GCA_945859605.1. NCBI lineage: Eukaryota > Metazoa > Annelida > Clitellata > Crassiclitellata > Lumbricidae > Lumbricus > Lumbricus rubellus. Next base: position 29,575,747 of record OX243812.1, on the reverse strand, counting down.
GACGACGACGACGACGGGGGTGGTGGTGGTGTAATGGTGGTGGTGGTGTTAAAGAGATCAAGGAAGCGAAGCTGCAGCAGCAAACGAGGTGTATTATACTTCACTCTTCAGACTCTCCTCTAATTCTCTCTCGTGTCTCTCTCTCTCTTAATCGTTGTCATCGTCGTTTTTTCTTTTAACAAAAGGATCCGGCGGCGAGTTGAACAAATCGAGTGAGATTAGTCAGAGTTGTTCTTCGAGTTAGGTATAGAGTTCATGCGAAATCGTCTGCTCACTCAAGCGTGGTGGAATCGCAAAACTTGCAGAGACAATAGGCGTCGGGAGCTCTGCATCGAGAACAATAGGACTTGAAGAAGAAGAAGAACAATAGAAACTGAACATCGAGACTTTCGCTGCGGTCACAACAAGATGACATCACTCGATGGGATGGTAGCGCAGTCGATGCGACAGATTGGACTGGCAGCAGCAGCAGCAGCAGCCGCGGCAGGACAGCAGCAGCCGACCACCTCATCACCCTCCGCCCTGGCTCCTGCTCCTCATCAACCGCAGCACCCCTGCAGCATCAGTCCAGTTCCCATCAGCTTCCATCACCACATCCAGCAGCCGATCGTCTCCGCAAGTACGATCCCAATCAAGCTGGAGAAGGCGATGTTCGGACGAACCGGAAGCGGTGGTGGAGGCGGTGGACCCACGCCTGGTACAGCCGCCTCTCCTCCACCCGTTTCCAGCAACCCAGAGAACAACGCGTGTAAGCTGATCGACTACCGAGGGACGAAGGTGGCAGCCTTCAGCGTCGACGGTCGAGAGCTGATCTGTCTGCCGCAGGCCTTCGAGCTCTTCCTGAAGCACCTCGTCGGTGGTCTGCACACCGTCTACACGAAGCTGAAGAGACTCGACGTCGTGCCTGTCGTCTGCAACGTCGAGCAGGTGCGCGTGCTTCGCGGTCTCGGCGCCATCCAGCCGGGAGTGAACCGCTGCAAACTCATCTCGCCCAAAGAGTTCGACATTCTCTACGAAGACTGCACCAATTCCAGGTACGTAATTGTTAAACACCTTTCTGCCTCTTCAATCTTCATCAGGCTTCGGATAGATTGACGTATTATACAGGCCACTGGTCTATCCGTGTTTTGTATAAAACACTGGTGTAGGATAAGCATCAAATGATGCTTACATCCTATACACCAACAGGTGCGAATACGATTATATAAGCTTATTGCAAGAGCAATGTATCATCGTATCATCGTATTTGTATACAATCGTCATCATCGTCGTCTGCGAATTTCTAAAGCGCTATACAAAAGCCAAGCGCAGAGCACAAGCTTATCCACGAGCGCTAATTATACTCTAGACAAAAAGATAGAGAAAGTGTGAGAGATAGTGGGTGGATGTGAGAGAGAGACACAGACAAACAGACAGGCAGACAAAGAAACAGAGACAGACACAGTCACAGACACAGAGACAGAGATAGAGATAGAGATACAGACAGAGAGACAGACACAGAGACAGAGACAGAGATACAGATACAGAGAAACAGAGAGATATAGAAAGACATGCAAAGAGACAGAGAGACAGACAGATATAGAAAGACATGCAAAGAGACAGAGAGACAGACAGATATAGAAAGACAGACAAAGAGACAGAGAGACAGACAGAGAGCATTCATTCATCGATGGTCGCTTGAAGTTAAATCGTAATCGAAATTTAAATCGAAATCTTAGTTAATTTGCCGATTACTGTCAGAGAGCCAATCAGCATCATAATCCATTGGAAAACCCGCCATGGGCCCATGGCTGCATGCAAGAGGTCGAACTCCAACAAATTCTCTCCTCCTCATCCTCTTCCTCCTCGTCCTCCTCCTCTCCTCCTCCTCTCTTTCTCCTTTTCCTCCTCCTCTTCTCTTCCTTCCCCTTCTTCTCCTCGTCCTCCTCGTCCACCTTCTCTTATGGAGGTGAGTGACTATCTCATCCTTCGGGTTAATAATAATATTATTATCTTATATTATTATATTATAATCATTTTAACTGTTGCATTGGAAAGTTTCTCTTTTTACCCGTTTCAGTAAATTCATAATTAATATAGAATCTATAGTATACACAATAATCTATATATATAAAAATGAAACTTTCCAATAGTTCGTTATGAGTGTTCTCGATAACTGACGGACCGATTGTTTTGAAAATTTTACGACACCTTCCATTCCAATAGAACCGTGTTGTATTATGCTTTTTTCCCGAAAAAACGCAGCATTTTCCACAAAAGAGAACTTTGAAATCCGTTCGGCCGCCATTTGCAAATTATACACTTCCCAACGTCCATGAGAGTTGCCAGATTTCGGAAACTTTTTGTCGTGACCTTACGTTGTAAAGTCGCCCAAAAGTCGCGAGATGACCAGCTTCGATCAGGGTTGCCCAAAAGTCGCCCAAAAATCGCGATAGCGCATATGTCGCTGTCCGGGAGGAAAGAAGGAAGAGTTAGGGTGAGGGGATGGGGACGCGGACGGGAGGGGGAGGGGAGGGGGAAGAGGAACGGGGACGGGGAGGAAAGGGGACGGGGAGGGGAGGGGGAAGAGGAACGGGGAGGGGGACGGGAACGAGGAGGGGAAGGGAGACGGGGAGTGGGAGGGGGGCGGGGAGGGGAACGGGGAGGGGGACGAGGCAGATGACGGTCTTTTCAGCCACAGCAACGCGTGGCCGGGTACAGCTAGTAATTATTATAGTAACTCGTTTTGCATACTTGTTTCTTTTTCTTGCTGATCAAGTCCTTCTCCATAATATATCCGTTGGTACCAGTGCTTAAAGTGTAGAAAGGAATGCCTGGACGTCCCTTACCTTTCCAGCCTGTGCTGGCCTACGAAAAGTGGCAGGACGGTGTTCAGATATGAAAATAAGTGCATGGACGCCGTCCATGACCATCCAGGCACACTTTGTACGCCCTGTTGCTGTCCATCATTCATGTCCGTCTCACTCGTTGTCACTGTCTGAGACTGTCCCTTTCGATAACCACATTCGTCTGTCTCATTGCTTGTCATTGTCTCTCTTGCTGCCCTACTCTCTTCTCCTGCCTGCCAGATGTTTCACGCGCAATCAGCATTACACCGAAGTCGTTAGTGTCTGCACATTGATGTCTCGTGATTCTTATATCGGAGCGGCAGAGGGAGGGAAACAAGTGGGACAGAAATTAGGCAAAGGGGAGCTTCTTCTTCCTTCCTCGTTTCCACTCTTATCCCTCATTCCATTGGTGTTGAACTTACGCTCACCTCCCATGGTACACGCGCGCGCGCACACACACACACACACACACACACACACACACACACACACACACACACACACACACACACACACGCACGCACGCATAAACACACAAGCCTATGCTTGCAAAGTTGATGATATTGTCCTTTCGGAATAAGATGGGACCCCAGGGCAGATGTTGCTGCTCTTGCGGGAGAAAGGTATGCAAGTTACACACACATAGGCTATATCTCTGAATGTCGTTTAAACTTTAGACAATGCATGGGATGAAGAGGAAGAAAAGAGGTGGGCCAGTCAAGCAATGTATGTTTGGCACATGTATGCAGTTGGTTGGGAAGATAGGAACAATAAACGTCGTATACATGTTGTGTGAATACCGATGAACACTGAACAGGTCTCTACAACAATCAGAAACTGTATAATATACGAGGGTTGATCAATAAGTAATGAGAAAAATATATTAGACAGCAAATCTGGACCAAATTTTTTTCATAGTTTTTCAACATAATCTCTTTGAAGTTCAACACATTTTTCCCAGCGATGTTCAAGTTTTTTTACACCCTCCAGGAAGAAAGTTTCAGCCAGCCCCTTAAACCAGTCATTTATGGCATGGATAACACTTTCATCAGTGTCAAATTTCTGTCCGCGAAGCGAATCTTTCAGATCACGAAACAGATGGAAGTCAGACGGTGCCAGGTCTGAAGAATAGGGTGGGTGTTGTAGCAGTTCGAAGCCGCACTCGCGAATTGCAGTCATTGCAACAGACGAGGTGTGAGCTGGAGCAGTGTCCTGATAAAACACGATACCTTGACGCAACTTCCATCGACATTTTTCCATAATAGCCACGCGAAGTTTTCGGATTAACTGGGCATAGTAGACACCTGTGATAGTCTTTCCACGCTCCAAGTAGTCAATCATCAAAATACCTTCACTGTCCCAAAATACGGATGCCATAACTTTACCCGCTGATGCAATTTTGCGGAATTTGACCGGTGTCGGGGAATCGACGTGCTTCCACTCCATACTCTGCAGTTTTGTCTCGGGATCAAAGTGGTGAGCCCAAGTCTCATCCATAGTGACATATCTGCGTAGAAACTTTGCCTGGTCTTCTCTAAAAAGGTCGAGATTTTCACGAGAAGTTGTTAGTTGGACTTGCTTGTTTTCATGCGTTAACATTCGTGGAACCCATCGCGCACAGACCTTGTTGTACCCCAAAATGTTTTTAATAATATGATGGGTTGTGCCGTACGACAACTTCAAACAATCTGCTACATTTCTAATATTAACCAGCCGATCTTTCTGTATCAGATCCTGGACGAATTGGACGTTTTCGTTGGTACAGGTCTCAATAGGGCGGCCAGAACGGTGCTCGTCTTCAGTTGATTGCCTACCTCGATTAAATTAAGCTACCCACCTATAGACTGTAGCCTGTGAAGGGGCATTGTCCCTTAAAACCTTCTTCATGTCCTTGCAATCTTATTTTGAGTCAATCCTTTTAAATGCGAATATTTAATAACCGCACGTTTCTCGTTTTTGTCCATTATTTACAACAGCCGCTGGGTAGACGGCTTCCGGCGGTTGCCTAGCAACCACAGTAATGGCCCACGTGACCATTTAACAATCAAAACTCTGCTAAATAAGTAAGCTAGTAAATAAAAATAAAAATTCTGCAAAAAACAGCTGTCTAATATATTTTTCTCATTACTTATTGATCAACCCTCGTATATGAAGCGTGCACCATGGAGAAGACTGAAGATTCGTATATTTATTACATTATTTATTATTTATTACATTATTTATTATTTATTACATTATTTATTATTTATTACATTATTTATTATTTATTATATTATTTATTATTTATTACATTATTTATTATTTATTACATTATTTATTATTTATTGCATTATTTATTATTTATTACATTATTTATTTTTTATTACATTATTTATTATTTATTACATTATTTATTTTTTATTACATTATTTATTATTTATTACATTATTTATTATTTATTACATTATTTATTATTTATTACATTATTTATTATTTATTGCACTATTGGTTAGTTATTATTTATGGGGGTGTTTCCGGGTTCAAACACCCTCCTAAGTGAATAATTTCAGAATTTAAAAAAATAATTCTGTCAAATTCTGTGTATTTTGCGGCCATTTTAACCGGAAATGGAAACTCATGAAAAATTGTTCTTGGTGTATATACTGTATTGTCTGCCTTATCACATTCATTGTCTGTAAACTTTATTTATCTTCATTGCCTACCTTCTCATCTTCATCGTCTTCAAACTCTTCATCATCATCTTCATTGTCTATCATCTTTATTGTCCGCATTATCATCTTTATTGTCTACATTGCCATCTTCATGGTCTATCTTTTCATCTTGTTTGTGTACCATATCATCTTCGTTGTTTAGCGTATAATCTCAATTGTCTACCATTTCATCCATTCTTCCTACAGGCTGTCTGCCTTCCTTTTATACTTCCCATTCTTTCTTCTTAATTCTTCTGCATTTCTGTCTTGTTCTGGCTATATGGATAAGAGTTCTAAATCGTATCGTACTCAATCTGTATACGTAACCCTTGCAATTGGGTTTAAGCCAATCATACTCAGGCAGACAGACAGACAGACTCAGACACAGACAGACAGACAGACAAAGACATCATTATGTGAGTGAGAATGGCCTGAACAAATCTTCACTATTATAGAGTAGTATATATACTAAGTTACTAACTTTATGTCAAGTGGACTAAAATCATGAAAGCACGTGTAACTGATTTCTTGGATAAATATTAGATTATTGAAATAGTGATATTTAGTCGTCTTTAGTTTGACTTCGATCGGAGATGATTTAGCGCTTCGATTCATCAAGAGGCTCTCGACATCGTGTTAAAGCATCTTATCTCTTTCTGTCTCTTTTCGATTCTAAAGTATACGTCGACAAATGTAATTGATAACACGCTATAAACCTTCGATGACTTCTCTTTATCAGGTCGGACTGCAGCAGAGTGGCTTGCATGCCGGCAAACATCAAATGCACTTGATTATGGATCTCATATCTGATAAGGAACATTGTATTCATTCCTCTCTTCTCCTCCTCCCCTCCTCCTCCTCCTCTTCGTCATCGTCATCCTACTCCTACTCTTCCTCCTTCTCCTTCTCCTCCTTCTCCTCCTTTTCCTCCTTCTCCTCCTTCTCCTCCTACATCTCCTCTGTTCCTCCTCCTCCTCCCTCTGTCTCGTACACCAAATTCCAGGTTGGGCCTTGATTTCGGCGGCACACTGGGGAGTAGCGCTAGCACCTAAATGGACTTCTACGCCAATTATAACAGGAATGATGGCCGCATTTCGGATGCATCTCATTTGTGTCAAACTCCTAACGAGGGGGAAACCAACACCGCGCTCAATCGAAAACCGTCATACGCGCTATCTGTCTGTCTGTCTAGCTGTCTGTCCGTTGTGTGTGTGTCTGTCTGTCTATCTGTCAGTCTGTTGTGTGTGTCTGTCTATCTGTCTGTCCGTTGTGTGTGTGTGTCTGTCTGTCCGTTGTGTGTCTGTCTGTCTGCCTGCCTGCATCCCTCTGCTCTCACGGCCACATCAAGCACTCAAAAATTAACCTGCATACATAAACATGTGATAATGCGCAATGATCTTAGCATTATTTTGTCGTTCGTATACAACACTGTTCGTCAATCCATCCATCCCATTCATCCCATTTATCTATTCATCCATCCATTCCATACATCCATCCATCCATGCACCCATCCATCCACACATGCATCCATCCATCCATGGATCCACCCGTCCGTCCGTCTACGGCGTTCTACGCCTATCCATCCATCCATCCATCTATCCAACCATCCATCCATCCATCTATCCAACCACCCATCCATACATCCGTCCATCCATACATCCGTCCATCCATCCATCCGTCCATCCATCCATCCATCCATCCATTCGTCCATACATCCATCCATCCGTCCATCCGTCCATCCATACATCCGTCCATCCATACATCCGTCCATCCATCCATCCATCCATCCGTCCATCCATCCATCCATCCATCCGTCCATCCATCCATCCATCCATCCATCCATCTATCCAACCTTCCATTCATTCATCCATCCATCCATCCATCCATCCATCCATCCATCCATCCATATGTCTGTTCAATTGTCTGTATGTAGACCTGCATACATAGCTAAAACTGTCTGTTGCCCCTATTATGTTTTTTCATATGTCTTTCTATGCCTGTCTATATCATAAGTATTTAGGTATCATTCTATATTCTACACCTGCGCTTTGACTCTTCTTCTTTGTCTTTCTAGCCGACAGGTATACATTCACTCACTGCAGCATGCATTGTATATACATGTATGCCTACCTGTGTTTTTGCATGCAGCGCTGAAGGTTAAACTCATGAGACACTATATGTATATATTTATATATACCATCATATATATATATACATGTATATATATATATATATATATACATGTATATATATATATATATATATACAGCTGCCGACCGGTTGTCATAAAGGCAGCGGCGGACATGTCTTATATAGTTATACACTCGTCTAGAAACGACGACCACTTTAACTTTATAATATTTGTACTGCAAATGTACATGCGCACGATGATAATTCGTTTTACATCAAGTGTTTCTCTCTGCAACAGAATGTTTAATTCCGTCCTCGTAACATTCTGGATAGCCCACTATAAGACAATAATTACCAACGCGTCACCTGCATAGCATTGTATATATGACATACATTATACAACCGAACCATTCGTTTCCTTGTATTATATTTTTATTGTATACATATATACAATACAATATTATACATGTCCTACACTCAGAACTGGTTGTGTTTGACTTGTCATAACTGCAAAGGCAGCAGGCGCCGGCTAAGCTCTGGTCCGCCAGCGATTTACCTTTTAAAGTTTTTATTATTACTGTTTTTATTGCGGACTAATATGACTGCTAAAGCCGTTAACGTCAAGTAGGCAATTAATGAATGAGTGAAACACAATCAAACGAGCAAGAATTTTATGTTGAAATTAAAACACATGCACCGCGGGCTACATGTCTACGGTTGTTATATTGGATCTATTATTAGCCCTAAAATTTATATTTTTAAAGATGGCGTATAATTATAATAGCTGCCTTATAATTCAAGATTAGCCTATAACAGATTATAGGCATACGAGCCATACACTGCCACGTTCCGCCTATAATTTATATTTATATTTGATGGGGTTTAAGCATACTACATGAACGTTATCAATATGTCGTCGTCGTTATCATCGTCATCATTATTATTATCGTCATCAATACTACTGCTATTGTCGTTATTTATACTGTGCCTAAGTGCAAAAGGTTACTGAGTATTGCGTGGGATAGCGTCTAGGCATGCAGAGGCATTCAGTTGAGGTGATATCAGATAGCAAGTCATCAAATTAGCAGATGGCTGTATATCTGCTATTCGTTTGCCAGCAGACTGCAGAGCATACAGACGGACGGATGGACGGCTCCTTATCGGATGAAGAAGGTCCATAGTATACAGAGAGAGACTGACATGATTGTGTATAGCCATGCATGATGGGGGAGGCATACTCTCTCCTCCAGTTCAAACCTTCAACGAATGCCAATAAAATCTAAACCCTACACCGTCGCCTCCACCGCCACCTTCGCTTAACGCACTACTACGACAACGATGATGGTGATGGTGATGGCAAGACAGAGGAGGAGGAGGCGGAGGCTTAAGTCGTTAAAAATCCGCCCCATGCATCTGCCCTTACCCCATCTCTGTCCTCCCCCGTCCCACGCCCCCACGCCCCACTCTGCTGCCAGCGCCCGAGACATTAGCCGCGGATGTTCGGCAACGATAGGAAACGTAACAGATCCGCGTCGCTGGGGCAATTAAAAGCATTAGAATCGGACATAAAATCCCGCAATTAATATAATCGACTGACCGACCATCACTGCTGCAGCATTGCTGTGGCTGTTATACGCAGACGTGCATTAGAGCGCGGTGTGTTGTAACTGCTGCTAAACTACACGCATGCGCAACGATACATGCATACGGGCTTTCGCCACCGTCCGCCAATCGCCATCAGATCATGAATACTAATGCGCTACTTGGCGGCCATCTTTCAATCAGAGATGTCGTCTGCGTAGAGCTGGCCAAAAGACTATAAAAATTAAAGCTCTGGCGTCATTCAACGGCGTCTTCGAACTGTTTTAGAGGCGCCGTTTCTACCGAGAAATGTAGGCTATACAATATGTTGTGTAGGTTACACGCTGTACTGCAGTCGCTTAACGGCTTTCGAGCATAGACCACGATTAGCGTCTGTTTTATTGTTGTTTCGTCGACGATTCGGTTACCATCGAACAACGAGCTGAATTGCAGCATTATTCAGTCTGTTATGCAATTTATATTGCCCATCCTAAACCATTTGAGACGACAAAACAGCCAGCAGTAATAGCCTAATAGGCCTGTAGCCTATCATAGGTCTATACGTAACGTAGGCCTGTTTACGTACAGGCCCGCATATACCGCGCTGGCCTAAAGTTAATTCTTTGCGCGACGTCGGAAGTCTTTGCGCGTCGGTCTGTGAACTTTCTTTGACATAAATTCGGAAGAGTGTTAAATCGCCCAGAAGATCATGAAGTGATTTCTGCTGCAGTCTGTTTTTGGTTCCGTGTAAGATGAAATTAATGTTTTGAGTTAATACAGTTTACCATTGCCCCACACATCTAAGATTTGGCAGACAGAACTCTATGCTTTTATATAGAAACGGCACAGAGGCGGATCCAGGGGGGCAATCCGGCCATGGCCACCATTTAAAAATTGCATGGACGTGGCCCCCATTCCGTTTTTGGTCGGACGACTAAAAAAGATCAACCTGTTCCGCGGATGAAAAGGTACTTTTCCCTCAGCCAAATGACAAATGACTAAAAAAAGGTCATAAACTTTTATGCGACCAATGACGAGAAATTTTCCCCTTCCTGTCTCAAGACCAAAGATTCCCCCCTTCGAACAGTTCTGTATCCGCCACTGAAACGGCTGTAGGTCTATCTAGGCATGCAGAGTGTCACTGTGTCGTCGATCCAACCAAAGATCTTGACCTTAAAACCTGATAACTATAAGCTGCTTCTGCTGCTGCTGCTGCTGCCGCTGCTGCTGCTGCTGCTGCTGCTGCAGCTGCTGATCAGGAATTCAGCGTATACGGCGCCGTAACTCAATTGTCCTGTTGTGTCGGCGTGTTCCGGACACACACGCAAATACTCTTAAATCGCCGATTGGGAAGCCACGAGGGACCGTACAGAACACAATCAGTCACTGTTCGCGGCTGAATTGCATTGGCTTAATGCGGGGCATCTATGGATGTCGCCCCTATCTCTCACTAGAGGGCCACACCGGCGGCATGCACTGATTCTGTCAATTAATATAGCGCCGTCTTGACATTGTCATAGATCAGTGTATATTAATTTGGATTGTGAGCCGCCGACGTGATATCATTTGCCACGCATACAGATCTTGGACGAATGCACATATAGGTATATAGAGTTTATATATATGTGCTGCTCTATATATAATATATATTAGGCCTATATATATAATATATGTCACAGCTCATGATGCTGTGGATATTTGCACCCTGGGTTCACACAATGTTTCATTATCAGGAAAGCTGGTTTCGATTACGCTCTTTCTACCGCTTTTAATACGGTTGATTATGATGTATGCGACCTGCTGGTTGATCGGTAACGCGCTTGCTCACGGAGCGGGCGATTGCGGGTTCGTCTCCGGGTAACGACCTTGGGCAAGTTGTTTATGCACACGTGCCTCTGTCACCAAGCAGTATAATTTGGTATTGGTACCGCGGCGTAAGCTGGGAAGTAAACAGCAAGTCCTGCGATACACTGGCCTCGTATCCAGGACCTTGGGATTCGTCCATTGCCGGCTAAAGGCCATTGAAACGGAGATTAAAGCCTCCCTGCATGTGTTCCACATGGAACTGGATGAACTTTACTTTAATTTATGATGTATACTCCTTCATCGCCATACAGAACGCATGCAGCTGGCTTGGCCTTCCTTTCTGGACCAGCTGCTGAAGTCTCCAACTGATTTCCGTCGTATACCTGCACTCTCGTATACGATATGCAATCGGTCCACGTTAATCAATTTATTTCAATGCCAACTGTCTTGAACTTCAGAGCTCCGCAAGGTTCTAGGCTGAATCATGCAGTTTCTATTTAAACTAAATATACCCAGTGTGAGAATTGCCTGGGTTTGTCTGGTGCCTGGTGGTGGGTTTCTACAATTCTCATATATACGTCACAGACTACACCCCTCGGCTCATCACTGTTCACCCCGAAACCTCTTCTACCTCGCATGGAATAGAATAGAGATGGCTACATCATGTTTCTTTCATGTCTATTTACTTACTTACGTTAGGCCAATAGGACTAAATGACTGGAGAACAACATGCACTTAGGTCTATCATGGAGCGAACATGAACCATGGCAATAAAATCCTCGTTCAGCTGCATGTGACGTCCACATCCGATCAAATATTGACTCTAGAACGTACAGATTCAATTCAATGCGACCGACAGAAAGTCAGAGAGATAATATAATAATTTATGTCCGTCATCAAATCGGATACAATATTCGTGCTGCAGTAACCAACGCTATAGTTGTTTGGTCACCTAAAATCAGACGGCCGCTCGGAACCCATGCGGGGGGGGGGGGGTGAGGCGGGGGGGGGGGGTGAGGCGGGGAGGTTGAAGCGTGGGGGTTATACAAACCTTTGATTGTAAATATAATTACGCAGTATCTATATGACTTTATTGAGCGTGTCTAAATATTAGGCTGACTAAAGAAGACGACGTTTGAATAAATATGAGATGAGTTTTGAAAATATGAAAATACCGACGACTTGTGATTGATGCCGGAATTATTGAGATTGAAATTGATTGAAATTGCCGACACGAAACCACTCAACAGCTTCACAAATAGACATGCGAATATAATATTATAGGCTCATATAATATATATATATATATATTTATATAATACTTGTATGAGACACTGAACTCGACACGATCATAATATGCCCGATTATATAGCAGCACACGGGATTATAGACGATGTGCAACTTTAGAAGTGTAGCTTTATGTCGGCAAACCATGAACAAATGTAAAATGTTTATTGGTATTCTCAGCACTGCAGTCTTCGCTTTCTTAATTGCCGTACTTTTGATGTTTGTTCTCTGTCTCTCTGTCTGTCTGTCTGTCTGTCTGTCTGTCTCTCTCTCTCTAACTCTGTTTGTCTTACTATAGCTCTGCCTGTTTACCTCTTTGTCTTCGCTTATTTGCCCGTGCCTCTACGCATTTATTATGCTGAGTGATGTCCGCTTGTTCCGTCTATCGTAATTTGCATAGCGAAGTCTATAGTCATCCTAATGTTATGCGCACTGTTTATTTGCTGGGCGTTTGGAGGTACACGTTTTTATTACAGGACACCAAGCAATAAAGTAGAATACGATCAAAAAATACTTTAATCCTGCGCCATTTTGCACGCAGTGACGATCAAAGTCAAAGGCCGGTTGCGCTGTAGTTAATTACCGTATGGACATCAAATTTAATTGTCGACGTTGTGCAGTCGGAGAGAGACTTTCGACAAGTCGTTAAGCTGTTTAACTTTTTCCAGACTTAAAGTTTAATTGATGCCGCTGCAGCGGACATTAAAAAGGCGGCGATTAACCAGTCTCTTATGCATAATGGCATCGTGCATAAGTACTACAGTCTTATGGTATTATGGCATGCTAACTGCAGTTCGTGAAAACATGTCTACGTGTTGACGCTTGCTACTTAGCATTAGGACAGCAGTTTCACAATTTTGTCGGGCAGATTTTGATGGCTGACTCAACGATGAATTAAGAACCACTCGTGCGATTGCCAGTGCTTATATATTGTTAAATTGGGCGAAATTTAAGCTGTTCCACATATAGCCTATAGGCCATAATTACAGTGGCGGATCCAGAACTGTTTCAAAGGGGGGGGGGGGGCCAAAATCTTAGATTTTGGACGGGAAAAGGAAAAAAATTGAAAAATAGTGATCGGTCGTTGAGGAAAAAAATTACTTTTCATCCGCCGAAAAAGTTGATGACCTTTTTTTTAGTCATCTGCCAAAATTTTCCGGAAAATCATACAATTTCATCCGCCGAAAAAGTTGATGACCTTTTTTTTAGTCCTCGACTTGAAAACCGAACGGTGGGGGCCACGTGCCATGCAATTTTCATAATAGGGGGGGAGGGGGGGACCAATATCCATTACACCCATATTCGTATTGCTAATTTCAGAACCAAATGGGGGAGGCCACGTCCCATGGCAGTTTTCAAACGGGAGGCCATGGCCGGATTGGCCCCCCCTGGATCCGCCCCTGCATAATTATATGCTATAGATAATGCAATTCTTAGGCATGCAAAGCAACCAACTGAGACAATTCTGAGCAACTGGAGATTAATTCCATGCGATCCTCCTGCATTTAGTCTCACAAAATACGTGTGTCCTTCCCTCTATTTAATTCTGCACCGTAACTCTGCCTCAGTAGTTTGCAGTCGGTGCACGGGGAAGGAAACGAAACCAAGGGTGCGAGGTATACAGGTTGAATTTTAAGACCCAGGCTATTATCGGATTTATCTGTAGGCACAAAGATATACGAGCTGACCACAGCAAAGACAATGTGGAATAATAAAGATCTCGAGATCGAAATGAAAAGGTTTAACATGCTGCATGCACGACCTTCGCTACGGATTTGCTGTTAGAAGGAAGGTTGTGGATTGGAGAATGTTGTCGACCGGATGTTGTTGAGCTGATGTCGAATTTCTTGTGAACGATCCTACAACACTGCAGGACAGCAATGCTCATATCCACATGTGCAGAGGACTTTGAGCGTCAGAATCAAGGAGACACAATCCCATCGATCGAAGGTCATGACCTCCGAGGTTATACGCTGCAGAGTTCGAAGAAACCGCGCCTATGTTCAATGCAAATGAACGAGGATTCTAGATTCGAACCCTGGCCAGTGTAAGAATTGTGGAAAAATAACTGGGGGTTGGACCATTATTCACTTGGAATCGGGGTGTGAAAAACAGACTTTAACATGGGGCAGTGTTTAATCTAGTCCCCGTCCGCTGGGGGGGGAATTCAGGTTTCTGGGGGGGGAGACAATTGAGCGTCCGAAGGACGCTCGTGAGGCACGTAGCGCCGAGACCGGTTGGAGGAGGGGTATAGGGGGAGGGGTATGGGAAGGGGGACGTGCCCCCTCTCCACCAGAAACTTTTTGAATTTCCACATTGCAATGGCAGCATTTTAAGGTGCCATCTTAACAGAATACCTGTACTTTTTTTACCCTCATCAGAAACTTTTTGAATTTCCACATTGCAATAGCATCATTTTAAGGTGCCATCTTAACAGAATATCTGTACATTTTAGAGCCTCATCAGAAACTTTTTGAATTTCCACAATGTATTGGCAGCATTTTAAGGTGTTATCTTTACAAAATAGTTGTACTTTTCAGTGCTTATAAGAGTGGGCTAAGACTTCAATAAATATAAGCAACACTAAAAAATATTTTGGGGAGTTATTTTTACACTATAATGGTACCATTTAAAGGTGCCATTTTAGCAAAAATAACTCCATTAGACTATTCAGTACTGATAAAAAAGTGCTTTAGGATTTCAATATATAATATATAGCCAATGATTATAATTACAATAAAAATATCTTTTATGTATCGGGTTCAACAGCTCAGTTCTCCTGTTGCTGTGTTATTCTAATGAATAAATGCAGACGTGAATATAATAGTAGCCTATACTTTTCAGCACTACATGTATATCTGTTTAACCCTGTTTCTCAAGATGATCCTGAATTGGTGACCAGGACATACTTTCTGAAATCATATTTAATGGTACACAAACCAACCAAGAACTAATAAACTACTGGTACCAAATTCAAGAAGCCATGTGTAGTAATGACGTTGTTTTTAGGTTTTACTATGTGTTCAAATAAAAGGACCAAACATTTTGAAATTTTACAGTTTAAAATATGAAAGATACCACTGGTCCAATTCAGTTGTACAAAAGTAGTATTTGTACAAATATTAGCAGTAAGTTATTATCATTTTAGCAGGATTGTGTCATATATTATAATAGTAAATAATAACATTATAACCATTAACCATATAATAATAAATAATATTACAGTATATTATAACAGTTCACGTAATACGATGATGTAAACAGCAACTAAAACTATAATCATTTTGTCAAATTTTCTGGAGGGGATGTCATATCTGTTTTTAGTTGTGCAAAAATGGTGTTTATACAAATATATACAGTAAGTTCTACTAATTGCAACATGATAGTATCATATATATATATAAATATATATATATATATTATAATAGTACATAGTAAATAATAATCATATAATAGTAAATAACATCATGGTATATTATAACACTTCATGTAAAACAATGATGAAAATAGTAACTAAAAACCAATATCATTTGTCAAATTTTTCTGGGGGGGAAATGTCAATCCTGGGGGGGGGGAACTTTCCCCCCCCCAGAGACGTCTAGATTAGACACTGAACATGGGGCTCTAAGAAAGACTGGGGGGTTGAAACCCCAACTCCCTGGCAATTCTCACCCTGACCCTGGCGTACAAAGATAAACAGCCGAACCATTAGCCACAATGCATGACACCTTCGCAAACATAACCATGCAGTTGACTATAGCAATAATAGTCTAACCACCCATGTGACCGCTTGAGCTTACTCATACCCATACAAATCATACAAGTGTAAGCATATTTATACCCACATACACATCTATCACACGGAAGAAAGTCAAGAGGGCGGTCCTATATATCTACTATTGTTTGCTAAAGTTATTGTGTTAAATTTAGAGTGAAACCATTGTATACCTAATTTGTATAGTAAGATTTACTGTCTATTATTGCTGTAGGTCTTAGATCAAACACTTGCAATTGAAACGTTTGTATCTAATTAAACAATTAGATCCTATTGTTCTTTCTGTCTTTCTCGTGTATTATTGCGACCGTCTACAAGTGTATTCTCCCACGAGTGTTTGCGGAATGAGCATCGAAGAAAAATATATAGACAGACAGACAGACAGACAGACAGACAGACAGACAGACAGACAGACAGACAGACAGACAGACAGACAGACAGACAGACAGACAGACAGACAGACAGACAGACAGACAGACAGACAGACAGACAGACAGACAGACAGATAGACAGACAGACAGATAGACAGACAGACAGATAGACAGACAGACAGACAGACAAAAGCAAACAGACAGACAGAAGACAAATCGACGGATCGCCATGTTTTTCAAGTTCTCATCATGATTTACACACAATGAGGATTGCACAAGTTTACTGCTATTCACATTAGGATCTAATAAAAATTATGATGATAACATGTTTACATGTGTCTAGGTCTACAACAATAGGTCCCATATTTTTATATTATTGTAGCGTCATGACGATTGTTCTCTCTCACACCTTTCGCCAATAAAATGGCTGGCGCCAGGGAAAACAATTAATGATGGCGATGATGCTACATGCATATATATATAATTATATAATATATATATATTATATATATATATACCATCATCGAACTTACTCCAGCAATCGATGGGATTTATCTGGAGTTTGCGCCTCACTTTTTGTATCATAACTGCACTAAAAAAATGCAAAGCTATTGCGAGGCGCTGTCAGGCCATCGGCCCTTACGTGGCATTGTCGTACAACGGCGGTAGATGGCCAGGTCTTTGGTGGCTGCCCTGTCTGCAGGTCTTTCCGCTGAACCCAAGGTTAGGCCTACCTGTGCAATGAAACTGATTAATTTTTCTGCTGCCCTCTCGGGATTTGAAGGTTAAGTCGACCTTCAGGTGCCTGCGGATTTTGAATCAATTTATCTCTGCTCTTTCGTGCCAGTGTGTTACCATTCGGCTATCACCCCTCGATATTAAGAAGCCACAATGGTTATTCGACTATAATTATGACAGTGCCGTAACGAGTAAGTTATATACACAAAATTACACATAATGGACACAACCATTTTCATAGGCCTATATGTTCACAACCGACCCACATTGGGACATCGGTCGCAGCTGCAGCCTTCATAATAATGGTGGCTAATGGCCATGCAGCTTGGACCAACCAGCATTGCTGCTGTAGGCCTATACATCGGAGATGTTCGAAGTATAGTATGCAATGCATACAAGAATCACAACTATACAGTCTATATATACTCCATTCGTTCTTCTTCCGTGTATCTTCTTCTCTGTATATAAATATTACTATATATATACATATATACATATATATATATAAATATTACTATATATATACACACCAATATTCACGCAATAAAGCTGCAATGACCACGCTCTCCGTCCAAGTATATTTCATCAATGCTTTCTAATCCTGTAATTAATCTGCATAATTATGCATATGATTATATGACTGTACATAAATATAGACGACGGTGTGTACTGTGTACTGTGTGTGTCTGATGAGTAGGCATTCGTGGCTTTGCCACATGTTTCCGCCGCCTCCTCCTGTCTATCTGTCCGTCTGTCTGTCTGTCTGTCCGTCTGTCCGTCTGTTTGTCTGCGTGATCTTCATTGTCAATTCCGTCTATTCCCTTATAGGAAATACAGCTCGCAATAAATTATTCTCGATTCCGGGAAAGCTGATCCCAGCGCATCTCACTCCAGCTGCAGCAGCAGATTCTCATCGTCTGTATAATATAATGGCCTTTTGTTATGATCCGGTCGGTGTCACACTCCCCTTATAATATCCGTCGCCTTATTCCGCTCCTTCCGCGCCCTTATTGTTTCATCCCGTCCTCATAATATACATTCCTTGCTTTATTTCCGTCTTTATCTTTCCTTCTTCTTCATTATTTCTCTTCAAGCCTTCCTTCTGCTTTTGTCTTTCGTTCGTCCTCCTTTCGTTGCTTCCATCCTTGCCCTGTCCCTTTCTTCCGGTGTTCTGTTAGTAATCTCTTATACAGTGAACGCTTGAAGAGGCGCTATAACAAGTGCACATACAAACAAACATACAAACAAACATACAAACAAGCAGTGTAACTGGACACCACATGATCACCCTCCATGCATCCAACTGTTTTCTACAATTTGAAAATAGAATCATCCAATTGAAGGTTCAATCGCTTTGTACCCAACAATCGTCATAGATCACTTCTTCATAATTATTTTTTTTATCACACTCTTCTTATCAGCTCAATATTTCACAGTGCATATGTAAATATTTATGTCTAAGCTTATGTCTATTAATTCTTGCATTCAGTTATACGTATACAACGACACATTTCTGTACACATCACAGATAAACACAAGCACACACATACACTATATATATATCTCTCTCTTTCTCTCTCTCTTACAAACGCGCGCACACACCTAAACACACCTACACACACACACACGCAAACACACACACAAATACACACATAAACAAACACACCTACACACACGCATACGCACACATAAACAAACACACGCACAGACTCCATTCGTTCGTTTCCAAACAAAGTACGGTTAAATATCTCCGCCATTTGATTAAAACATAGGGTAGTTTTTGCTGCTGTCGAGTATAATTCCCATTAAACTCACAAACAGACACACACGCATACTATTGTATATGTGTATATGTATGTGTTTAACGGTTTATATATAAATTATGTACTTGCATATGTGTGCATATGTGTGCGCCCCTACACACAAGGCTGATAATTGCGACCGCAGTAATTCGAACTTAGTTCGACTTAATAAGCACCAATGCGTAGAATTAGTTTACCAGATATTGAAACTTTGCCTCCTCCTCCTCCGCGGACTGATAAAAATATAAACGACGCATTGGCACATGTCATATCAGGACCATTAACCGGTCTTTGTGGAGTAATATTTCACTGATTGCAAACGATAACGTGCCCCTGTGGTCGGTGTTTTGGTGTAGGGGTTGGCAGCGACAGAGGAAGGAGACTTAGGAGAGATAGATGGATAAACACAGAGTAAGGAATGCTGTCGGACAGAGGTAGAGGGCGGCAAAATAGCGAAGATAAGGACCAAGAATTATTGTATACTAGGTAGGCATATACTGAGTGCGAGAGAGCGTGTCAGAGAGACGGAGAAAGAGAAAGAGAGACAACTAGACAGACAGAGACAGAGAGACCGAGAAAGTGGTACAGAGAAAGAGAGACAAAGAGACCGAGAAAGAGAGAGACAGAGAGAGAGACAGAGACAGAGATAGCGACAGATAGACTATAATATATATAGATCTATATATATCTGTATATATGTATGGAAAAAGCATAGAAAAGAAACGAAGTACACATGAGTGTATCGTCGTCTGTAACAATATATCATGATGTGATAGAATGTGTTCAAATGTAATTATCGTTTGGCTTAATACATTGACACAGAGTTTGACATCAGTCATACAATATGCTGGCGATATCAACCGTTTTATCTTTCCTTTCCCCCATCCACCACCCCCCACCCTATAAGGACTACCAGGGTCTGAGTTCTGCAGCTCCAACATCTGCGTGGGAAGGGTTCTATTGGGGGAGGGGCAGGGGAGAAATGAACCCTCGACTTAATCAATTGCATCTGATGCCCGACTGAATTCCAAGTCCATCTGATAAGTTAACGAAATAATTAAAAGGTTTTTGATTTATCACATGCGGACGGTTTTCAACTCCTAATGTTTCTATTTAATCTGATCATCAATTAACACTTAGTATCGTGATTGCATGGTGATTTTGGAACAGAAATAATTTATCGGTATTGCTCAAAATTTTAAAGCGAGAGTGGAAGAAAGGATTGTGAGAAATGCAGACGGACAGACAGACAGACAGACAGACAGACAGACAGACAGACAGACAGACAGACAGACAGACAGACAGACAGACAGACAGGCGGACAGGCGGAAGGACGGACGGACGAACGGACGGACATAATTATACAGAGTTTAGATAGTCAAACAGTCAGACAAACGAACTCGCAGATACGCAATTAATACAAGAAGCAACATAATAATTATAAGGCCTAAGTGTTGTAAGAAGAGCATCTAAATTATTGTAGGCCTAATTTCTGCCAAAATAAATTCCAGTTGCTGTGTTGTTTCTTTACGTTACTTTACAGTTATTTGCCATAACATAATTAGGTACAAATGATGAGAATATTTGGTTTAATTCTTCCTCTGCATCCTTTATTCCTTCTTCTCTTCTCTCTTCTTTGTCTCATATAATTTTTGCAGAACCTTTATAGCGTATAGTGTACACCAGTGGTTCCCAACCTTTTTTGACTGTGGGGCCACTTTTTCTAAGTTGGAGGATACGAGGGCCACTTTGTCGTAGTTGAAGGACATTAGGGGGCCACAAGGCTAAAATCTAATTAACTAACAGCATATAAAATTGTTATAGGGGGCCTAATTGAATCAAAATAGAATGTTTTATGTTATTTATAGACGTCAAAATAAAATAATTTGTAATGGAAAATAATTATGTGCTATTTCCTGTCCAAATTGTCAATTTTTGTAATATATTTTTGTGAATTTCATGAGGGCCGAGGGCCATATTTCGAGGCCTGGCGGGCCACTTTTGGGCCGCGGGCCACGGGTTGGGAACCGCTGGTGTATACGCTTTCCAGGTTGACTACCACACAATTCCTGCTTTGTCTGAGGTGCGTGCATGCTAGACATTATGGCCGTTGTCACTCTCTTCCGCCTATTTGGCTGATAGCCACCCACATCGACCTCCGTACTCTGAGTTCCATCATGTGGAGCTGATTGGACCATTGTTCGCAACCGTTGGACCATGCAAACCTCAGCCTCCAATGCCTCGTAGGTCCCGACAGCATCTTCAGCAACAGCTGATGACAAGACTCATCATCTGCTGTATCTATCATCACATCAGATGACATCATGACAGCACATTAGAATATAATTATTTACAAAGAGGTCTCATCACAATATCAGAAATTCTATGCCAGCTGGTTCCTTTTACTGCACGCGATTTAGATACCTAACAAACCTTGTATCAAACTCCCATAAAGAAATCCTCTGTATCAATCTGATGCATATTACAATATTATTACATGCATGCAAAAATACATAGCCTCCGTGCATATATGTAAATAGACCTTCACAATCCAAACGATTCTTCTGCAATTCAAGGTTTATTTCATTATAGCGTTTGTACCAAATTAGGATTACGCTTAAACGTCCAGCCTAACTTTTTGATAGCATCGCGTCATTCCAAATAGAAACACGTAAGTATACGTCTAACGGGGCTATGGGCCGAAGAACAGAAGGAGTTAGGGAGGAAGAGAGAGACTGAGGAAATGAAGGGGTCACCTTTACAGGCAAATGCTATTTGCCATCTGTTATTGCAGATTCACGAAATTAGTTATTCGTGAGAAATACATTTCGATGTCAACTTGTGTTCCGATACACTTGTCGTTTGGATTTGAAGATCATTCGAATTCACGACAACTATATTTTCCGTCGCTCTAGATCAGTCGGACGTCGGTCTGTCAGTTACTTGTCTATTCGCACCTATTAGACGCAGCAATCCATTGCCTGCAGCCATCAGTCCATGCCCGAAGATCTGTTGTTTGGCAAAAACTTGACGGCGCTTCTGCGCGTGGCTTGTGAAGTTGTGATCCGCGCTTAGTCAGAGCAAATGATTTTGAACAGATGTGAAGTGTGGTCTGAGCGTTTGCATGGTTCGTATTTGGTTATGCAAATCGTCGATCGTCATCGCGAAAAGCGAATGACATTTGCGAAGAGACGAACAGGTTTCATCAGACGCTTTGACGAAATGTCGTCAATTGTTTGCGTCGGTAAAACTAATATTGCAGAACAGAATGTGTTACTCTCATTCACATTTAACATATACATATATATATGTATATATATGTATATACAGCGGCGCCGCCAGGATTTTATTTCTGTACGCACAACTTGCAGAAAATAATATGAAGCGAACAGCGATCGATACGAGCTTATATTCAGGGGCGGATCCAGGATTTCTGGTTAGAGGGGGCGCAAATACTACCAATCCAATCCCATATATATATACATATACGTATACAGTGCTTAAAGTGTAAAAAAAGTGGCAGGACGCTGTATTGTAGGCCTAATTGGTCGTCAGTGGCGGCGCCGAAGGCGGGAAGTTGGGAGTGCCAAAGGCACGAAGCCCATCCCGACTAGGGGTCTGAGGGAGCGTCGTAAGCTCCCCCAGCGGGGTCTTGGGCGGAGCCCCAGCGACCAGCGCATTTTTGGCTGTTTCGACCTTAAATGGAGCCATTTTTAGGCTCTTGTTTGCCAGCTATTTTGTGAACGACAAAGTCGCGAAATTTTAAAGAATAAGTCGTTTTCAGTGTCGCAAGCTACCAGGATAACAATAAAAATCAAAATGTTACTGTAAAAGAGAAAGGTTTTGTCTTTACAGTAAGCTCCCCCAGCGGGTCTGGGGGCGGAGACCCAGCGACCAGCGCATTTTTGGCTGTGTCGACCTCAAATGGAGCCATTTTTAGGCAGTCATTTGAACCTATATATATATATATATATCTTTCTTTGGGCGCATAACGTATAGGTAGGATAGGATCTATAGGATTCTCTCGTGGTAATATGGAAATTCAAACTGTCACCCAATAAATTTAGACCATGTGACAATTATATAAAAGTTTGCGCCCCTTGAAAAAAAATTCCTGCGGACGCCCGTGCTAAAGGCTTCAAATTATTACCCCCTCCTAAACATTACCCCCCCCCCCCTGCAAACTGTAATTTGCATCAATCGTCGCATTTATTGGACTAAAAATATCAGAAAAATAATCCCGCTTCTTGTTTTGGTCTGAAGATTTTCATCCGTTATCCCACTTCGTGGTTTGGTTTATTATAAATATTTTCATCTGTAACTAAAATACTAAATCGCCGCTGAAGTTACATGGAGAAATGGCTTCGAGGCTATTATTTTTCCGAGTAAAATATCGATAACAAACCACAGTGGGATGACGGATAAAATTCTATGCAAATCTAGTGTCCGGGGGTAATCTGAAACCGGTTACGGTACAAGTTACCGAAGGGGGGGGGTGATGTTTAGGAGGTGCAATTTGATACCTTTAGATCGGCATATTGCTATGCTATCGTCCGATAATCGTCGCCTTGAAGCCGGAATTTTCCAGGTTCGAATCCACCTCGCCGCGTAAAGACCTTGGGCAAGTTCTTCACTCACAATTGCTCAGCGCTTCGGCCGGAGTAGAGAGCTTGAAGGGGCGCTATAACCAGTGGCGGATCCAGAACGTTTCCAAGGGGGGGGGGGCAAAAATCTTAGAACCTGGGATGGGACAGGTGAAACAAATTTCAAAATTTGGTTGTTGGTCGAAATCAAATAGGGATCAGTCTTTGGCTGAAGTAAGCTTACTTATCATCCGCCAAAAAAAGTTGATGAGGTTTTTTTTTTAGTCATCTGCCAATTTTTTGGAGAAAATCATACCATTTCATCCGCCAAAAAAGTTGATGACCTTTTTTTACTCCTCCACTTGAAAACCGACTAGGGTGCCACGTCCCATGCCATTTTCCGAATAGGGGGGGGAGGGGGGCAGTATGCCATTACACCCATATGCATATTGCTAATTTCATACCAAATGGGGGTCACGTCCCATGGCAGTTTTAAATGGGGGGGGGCATGGCCGGATTGCCCCCCTGGATCCGCCCCTGGCTATAAAAAGTGCACATAAAACACATACAAACAAAAATTAAATATAAAAAAGTTTTAACGGTTTTACATCCAGGAATCCCAGGATCCATAGACCTCTAGGGCCTAGGCGGCTATAAGACGCTCAATGCCAAGATGGCTCTCTATTAGAGTGTAAGTAAGTAAGGAAGTAAGTATATTTTATAGATTATAAAATTTCAATAGAATTTCATCGCTTATAATAAATTTGCAATTTGTGAAAAAAATTTTTTTTGCCTTTCCGCGCTGTACGCACTTGCGTAAGTGCGTACGCCTAACGGCGCCCCTGTGTATATACAGGGTGGGCCAAAAGTATTTGTTCAACTTTGAAGGCCTATAACTTAGGCAGTTTAGCAAGTAAGTGTATGCTTAATGCATCAAATTAAAGGTCGTTATATCAGCTATAAGTCAGACAAATTTCATTACGGTAGCTTGCACTACGCGCCATATAATTATTGTGCACCGCACCTACCTTGTTTTCTTACGTAAACAATAATTTCATCATGGGGCCGTTAACAGAAGATGACAGGACTTTGATTCGAATTTTAAGAATTGAAAAACATTTAAATGCATATCAAATGATGAATGAATTTCCTGCTAGAAACTGTAGTAAAAACAATCTCAACCGATTAATTAGACAAATTGACGCGAGTGCAAGTTCTAAAATCTAAACGTAAACCTGTTACTGGCCGTCCTCGTTCGGCACGAACCGCTGACAACATCGCTCGTGTAGCTGAATTGATCTGTAGCCAACGTTCCTGAGTTCATCGAACCACATACCTGGCCGCCTAATAGCCATGACTTAAACCCCGTTGATTAGGCAATCTGGGGTGCTTTGCAGCAACGGGTTTATCGTGAACGGATAGTAAACGTCGAGCATCTGAAGCGCGTCATCACTCGTTGCTGGACTGAGATCAGCCAGGAACTCATCAATGGGCACTTGGGCAGTTGGCACGTCGCATTCATGCAGTCATTCGAGCCCGTGGAAGACACATTGAGTATTTATTTGATTAAATAATTCTTGGATTTCTTAATGGCTATCAATAATGCAAACTTGCAAAGACTAATTTTCCAAGTATTGTGTTTTGCAAGATAGACGGATTAAAATCATTGTAAACTGATACATATTCAGTACAGTAGTTTTACGCAATTATTATTAAAGCTAAAAATGTAAATGTTTGAACAGTTGTAGCTGATATAACGACCTTTAATTTGATGCATTAAGCATACACTTACTTGCTAAACTGCCTAAGTTATAGGCCTTCAAAGTTGAACAAATACTTTTGGCCCACCCTGTATATAATAATATGCATATAATAAAATTATGTAAATATAATATATAGGACATCTCTTATTCGTCTACTATTTTACTTTACGTCTACTATTTTGCTTCTCTGTTAGTCATTTATCTGACTCGCTCATTCATTCCTCTTGCTACCTCAACACCCAGAGGCGGATCCAGGAGGGCCAATCCGGCCATGACCCCCACCATTTAGAAATGCCAATGTATCGTGGCCCCCATTCGGTTTGAACAAAAAAGGGCATCAGCTTTTTAGGGTATGTTTTTCAGACTTTTTGATCGGATTAATTTTTAGGATGGAAAATTGATATGTTTTCTGACTTTTCGATTGGATGAATAAAAAAGGTCGTCAGATTTTTTCTGCCCAGGATGAGCAAACTTTTTCCGGACCCAAGGTAAAATTTGTTTGCACCCCTTGAAAAATTATGTCTGTATCCGTCCTGTCAATACCGTATACTTCACATACATCACTGTGTCTGTCTTTAATTATACATAATTTTTAAAGTACATTATTTACCGAGTTTGTACATGATCAAACTTCGAGTAGCCTACGTCGATGTGGTTCTGTGGCCAAGAATTTGTTTGTCACCGCCTTCTATGCATGCAAAATGCTTTCTCATTTTTGCTTACCCGGCCTTTCAATGAATGTTTCCTTTTCCAGTTTTCTCTTTGTATATACATAATTATAAGGTATATCTTACTTACATTCTGCTATTTATTTTTGTCTAAACTTACATCGTTTCCATTACTATATATATTGTCCTGTGTTTGTTGTTCAATTGTTCCTCTGTCCTGCTCTTACCTTCTCCTTTCTATTCCTGCTATGTTCTTTACATGCAGACAACACGGCCCCTTCCTTCATCATGTTTCTATTCCATCTGGTCTACTATTGCCGTCGTCGTCCGTTTTCCAATCGATCGGCAATTAAGAAATAGCTTTCCAACAACAGATTAATTCGAGCGACGGAATTAGCGAATGCGTCTTTTTCTATTCTCGTCCATTTTATCCTTTTCTCCCCCTCTTCGACTATACAGGCTGCTGGGATTTCCATTATGTTTGCGTCCTTGTATGTCCGTCTATCTGTCTCTGCATATGTTTCATTCTGTGTGTGTCTCTGTCCTTCTCTACTCGTAAGACACGTACTCTATCGTGCTGCAGCGAGAGACGGATAAATGAGTCTTTGATTGTGTTTGATGAAAAGTTTCCGTTGATCCGCTTCCAGGCAGAATGTCCGATTGGAATGTTTCCGTCCTGATCTCTGCCAGCGACGACGATGCCACCGCTCGTGGCGTCGGAGGAGGTGGCGCTAAAGAGAAATAGGAAGCGGAAAAGGATGAGGAGGAGGAGACAGATGGGCTGCTGCTGCTGCTGTTGTTGGTCATGATGCTGATGAAACCTTTTCTGAATGGCATTTCTTTTGTGTAACGGTCGGTCATAGCATGCACAGATAACGACATAAATCGTTTTCTTAGCGGCTGTCGTCATTCTCGGCTGTCGTCGTCGTTGCTTCTTATCTGTCGCCGGATTGACTTCGGTCGCTTCGGGCGACCGCTTCCACACGTCCATCCGATGACTAGCCCCCTCTGATGTCCTCCTCCTGCCTCCGTCTCACTCTATCTCTGCCCGTATTGCTCGGTCCGTCTATACGTGTGTGCGTGGCGCAACCGCGGGGGGCCGTTCCGTTAAGATGCAAGATGCTGATCAGCAGCGGACGATGATTGCAAATAGCTGAACGCGCATCCTCAATATATATCGCCTCCTCCGCATCAACGGTTGCTGATGCTGCTGGTGATGGTGGCGGTGATGGTGCTGCCTCTTGCGACGACTTTTGGCGACGGCGGTGGCGCATCGGTCGGTCGGTGGGTCGGTCATCGGGTGGTGACCGCGTCGGTGATAATGACCGCTGGTCTGCAGTGATGGTCATTGGTGAGCTGCTTCTCCATCTGGACGACGGTCAGTCAGTTGGTCAGCGTATCCTCCTCGGTGGTCTATCTTTCAACGGACCTGCGCGATGACCCGTGACCTCGGTCGATTATTGATCTGTTCCGGGAATGACACGTTGTGAAAATGAGATGCATTCGAATTGATATCTGCCGGTCAGAAGAATATGAAGAAGAATATGAAGAAGAAGAAGGAGAAGAAGAAGAAGAAGAAGAAGAGGAGAAGAAGAGGAGGAGGAAGATGAAGAAGGAGAAGAAGAGGAGAAGAAGAGGAGGAGGAGTAGGAGGAGGAGTAGGAGGAAGAGGAGAAGAAAGAAGAAGAAAAAGAAGAGCAAGAAGAATAGAAGGAGGAAGAAGAAGAAGGAGGAGAAGGAGATGAGGAGGAATAGGAGGAGGAAGAGGAGGGAGATGAAGAAGAAAAGCACCTATTGTCTGCGTCCGTACGTCTGTCTCCAATGCAGATTTTGTCGCCCATTTGCAAATCGTCCATAATAATATCCACAGTACAATGAGCGAGCTGCGAGCATGCACACAGAAAACGACGCTGACAATATTATGCATACTGTGGATGACGTGTATAGGCTAACTGTATATAGCCTACTTTTATATTTTATAATTTATAATTTTATTGTTTATAATTAATATTATAAATGACTTTTCATCTTCTTTTTTCTTTTTAATCGTCTTCCGTTATTCTTTTTCTTCTCCAGCCATCAGTATTTTTTTATTTCTACAGTTTTTTTCCTGCTAGTCATTGACTGATACTCTCCTGCTAGTCAATCGTTTGAGCTTCCTGTCATTTAACTTGTGCTGAAGATTCTGACTATGTATACAAAAATATACATGTCTATTGTCTGTGCCCATTGGTCTCGCTGTCTCATTTCTCACTTTTCTTATAAGACTCGGAGCGCTCTTGAGTAGGCAACCTCGAAGGAGCGCCATATCCAATTGCTGTAAAAATAAAAGATAATATAAATAAATAAATAAATAAATATGTGCCTTGACCTCTATGCATTTTTTGTATTTGATGTTTCATTTCTGCAGTCCTTATTCTATTGTACCTGACTGCATTTCGTCTTCCTCGACCGAGAGAGGTCGAACACTCTAAATAAACCTAAAGACCAACAACTTACTGTAGCAGCCTAACTCCTAACTCCGGTTGTCTGCATCCATTTATTCGCTTGAACTCTGTCTCTCGCTTATTATTCAGCGACATTTGGCACCGACGGATGATAATTCCATTGTCTCCTTCGCGACGGAACAACAATTATCTCATTTTCGAAAGGTAGTCTCGACCCGAAGACCAAAGACTCTAAATTCAGATGCGCTGAGTCGTCTTCATAATGGTTCTTGCTTTTAGATGGTGGATATGCATTGTGTGGCTGATGATTGTGTTAGCGCTGACATGTCTGATGCTGATGCCTTCTGATGTTTCCGCTGCTGCTGCTGCTGCTGCTGCTGCGGCAGTCGCAGTCCTATATTCGAAGCACATCAGTTGATGGCATTTGGCATCAAGGTGTTGTCTTAGAGCGGCAATTTGACGCCTCCCATAAATCTCGTTAGATAATAGGTCTTGGACGTGTCTGCATCGTTTTCTACTTCCTGGCAGTTCCTGCTGCTGCTGTTGTTGTTGATGATGATGATGATGATGATGATGATGATGATGATGATGATGATGATGATGATGATGATGATGATGGTGTTACGATGCTCCGACATTTGCATCCCTGTCTTTCTCCACATCTTCCTCTTCGTCCTCCACCTCCTCCTCATTCTCGTTGTCCTTC